>JASDQU010307389.1:68817-90876 GCA_032191745.1 Picea mariana | reverse complement strand
TTCTTAAGCCATCAAAATTATATGGGGATCGCACTTGGCTTCGGCCACATTAACCCTTAACATATTTGGATTTTTTTGGGTGTCTCCTCTTGACTACCCCAAGTTTCAAACCTTGGTTTCCTTACAGAATGAAACCCTCGAAATGTAATCATGCTAGAGAGCTTTGGCAATTTAATTAATTTTTGTAACAGAAATTATTAAAAACATAAAATTAATTAGTAGAGAAATTATCAAGTAATAACAATTTTAGATTTAGTAGTCAATTTTCAATGTTTTATTTGTAGTGGTGCGAGTGGTCAAGACCATGATTTCAACTAGGACACAATTTAAACTCCAACAAAAGTGGTGGTATTGATAACATCACTTTTTGATTCAAGTGTCAATTTCAGGGTTATGTCTGCAATTTCAAGGGAACGATTTCAAGCAAGTCACAATTTTAACCATATCCCCAAAAAAGGGTGCTACTTGTAGCACCACCTTTCAATTTGGGGATTCATTTTGTTTTTTTTCACCCAAAAATATGATGATTTTGCGCTAGAGTTTTCATTTTGAGGTTAGATTTTTCATTAAGTTGGTAACTATTTTCATAGTGGACCAAGATGCTAAGGGGACCAAACCTTCCTTGGGAACGATTGTAATGTTGGAAATATGACCATGACATTAGATGGATTGTTGGACAAGTGCAAGGGAAGATTTGGTTGGATGTGAGGGTGACATACATGTAGTGATTTCATGGAATCTTCGCATGTTTTGGATGTGGCACAAACTGTTCATGATGGAAGTAGTGGTGGTAGATTATTACATGGATTGGAGTAGATTGGATTATTTCCAAGGGGTGGGCAGTGGATTTGAGGTGTAATGGAAGACTTTGTCTTCAAATGATTTCATAATATAGCAACAAGGGGAGATGGGCACCCTTGCCTTGTCCGAAGAACATTGTATAGATGGATTGAATTATGGAAGAAAATGAATTGTATTGAGCATGAAGGATGTGCATTGTCAATTATTAAACATGATCATTAAATTGAACATACAACTAATTAAAGACATGGGCATGTTAGTGAAATAAATTATGTAAAAGGGGTCGAAGTATGGAAGCAACAATAGGTTTGGAAGTGCAACACTTAGGTATTGTTAAGGATTTCCTTGACAAAGGGTGGATGGTAGTAGTTGATAGGAAAGAGTAGTGACTTTTCCTTGGATTATCTTGAGGTTGGATAAAGTGACCAAAATGAAGGAAGAAAAGGGTACGTTTGGGCACAAAGAAGTGCATTTGATGTTTTGAAAATGATGGTTGGATTAGCTACCCAACCAATTCAAAAAATTCATTCTAGTAGTGTAATAAAGCATGGAAGACGTGATAAAAGTAAGGGTGCAATTGTAGGTAGAAACGGTTCAACACTTAAATATTTTATGAAGAAGTTTGGTTTGCAGCAGCTATATGAGAATGGTGTGGTAGTACAATATGATCACCATAGTTGGGAAACAACAACTTGAAGCTTCAAGGACATAGTTGGAAATGAGATGTCCTTATAGGGATAAAATATACTGGTCAGATGAAAAATTTGGGTAGAGATAAGTATGGAAGGTTGCACACCTATTGTGAATGGTTGTGTTTGAGTTTTGGAAATTGGGGTTTTGATAAGTGGAAAGGAAGCTTGGAGTTTCCATGGGAAATAAATTTGGAGTTTCCAGTGGACTTGGTTGTAGAAAATGTGCATGATTGGGTAGTGACTTGGATGATGATCTATGTTCTTGCAGATGTTGGGAAGGTCGACAATCACTTTTGGTGGGGGAGGGTGTAATTTACACTCATCTAGAGATTGCAAGGTACCTCCATTGACTATCATGGATGGAAATCATAATTGATATCAATGCTTTAATAGGAGGATGAGGCTCACATATTTAGGTTTCCAAGGTAGCATGGACAAATGAGACACTCCTACCGTTGGACATAATGTATTGCAGACGGGCTAATTTGGATGCGTTGTGGAGGGAATAGAATTGGATAGATGAGTTAAAGAGGCATGGGCCAATATATATACAATATTTTTGGATGAGCTCTCCACACTTTAGTGCTGTGATTCATAGAAAAGGCTCCTTGAGATGCATAGAAAAGGATCCTTAAGTTGACAAAAATACAAAGAGATATATCTTTACTGTTGCCACCAAATGTGCTTCCATTTTATCGGAAACCAGCACAGTTTGGGGCACTTGTAGCATATCTAGGAAGATCAGCCAAAATATTGTTTCGCCATCTATCCTGCCCAAAGGAAACCAGGATAGATGACAATAGACTGTCTTAACTCTAAACAACAAGATTGAAAACCAGACTAAAAAAGGAAAGCTCAAATACCCGGTGACCTATCGCCCTCGCCCTCCTAACACGTAGATTTAGCCTGAATGACAAATGGTTGTGTGCACGTTGGGAATTTTCATTTTGTTGGAGCATTGGAGTAAGCATCTAGGAGCAGGTCCAAGCGTTGTCCCATGAGGAAGGCTCTATGCTCCTGGTCTACCATTTGGCCTCGAAGTTCGAACACTAGATCCATGTGTGCTGTGCGAAGGAGTGGAACATGCATTCCATTTGTTGTTGCCTTGCCTAAGGTTCCTTTCTCCACTTTGGCTCTAGCCTCGCTCTTTTCCATGGCAGCAATGTCTATGTGGTGCACCGTTACCGCAAATGTCCTTTTCAAGAACTCAGGCTCGTATGGCACCTTCTTTACATAGCAAGTTGGGTAGTCTTCATAGAGCCTCCCCCTTTTTGTGTCTGTTGCTTGAGGCTTCAGGGCCTTCACGATGTTATCTTCTTCGATTGGGAGGGCTTCTTCAAGCCTTTACCTCAAGTTGCTTCCAGCTTGTGTTTCACGCTCATTTGTAGGAATTTCTACTCGCTTAGTGTTTGTGGGCTGCCAATTGTCCAGAGCTAGTGGGGTCTGAGCTCTATTCTCCATTGCAGACTGAATTTTGGTGGCATGGAGTGAAAGACGGTCGAATCTCTCTCTTTACTGAAGGACAGAATTTGCCAGCGAGATTGCTCGATCCATTTTCTTCCTTCTCTGTCATTGAGCAGCATGAGTGTGCCAAGCCAAACCACGGCGAGGATTTCCTTGCTCCCTTGACATTGTGGAGGAGGAGTGAATAGAAGACACCCCCAGATTTGATGGGATAAAGATACAGACACACCAGAGATTGGAGTTGGTAGGGAGGTTCAGCGCAAGAATGAACCAGTTGTGTCCGGGCTTCCTTGCTATCATATTTTCGTGGGACAGCTGCACCTAACTCCTCTTTAACTCGACCATATTTAATGTTTGTAGTGTCGGCTCCCTCGTGCAAGGGAGAAGTTTCTCATTCGTAGGTCTTCTATAATAGCCTACTCCCATCGTTAATACTGAAGAGATGGGGAGTGGCTTGCAGCATTTAAGTCGTGGCTTAGTGCCAAGTCGAGTGGCCATGTAGCTCTACCTGTCACCCCATTTGGGGCCTAGGCATCTCTGCTAGCAAGGTCTCTATATGACCTCGAGAGATCTGTATCATCAAAGAGATTGGCTTACCAATGTATGAGTTCTGACTTGGTCTCAACTCCCACACTCGCCAAATAATCTACTACTTTGTTTGCTTCTCGTTTCACAGGAGAGGGGATTATGGTGAGGTTGGGGTGGACGATAGCTCCAAAATCTTCTAGAATTCCTGAGAGCCTCCAGCTAGGAGAGATTCATCGTGGATGTTCTCTGTGCAGGATTTTGGTAATGAGTTCGATGATAATATGAGAGTCTCCCTCTACTACGACTTGTTGGTGTTGATTGTAGGTAGCAATCTAGAGACTCCAAATAAGGCTTAGGAGCTCCGCAACATTGTTTGTATTCTCACCCAGGAAACCGACCATCAAATATATGATCTCACCAGCATGGTTCTGAAGGACTGAGCCGAATCCTACCGGTCCTGGGTTTCCCCTAGAGGCCCCATCGAAGTTTATGTTGATGAATCCTAATGGAGGGGGGATCCAAATTGTGGGGCTATTGGAACAATTGCCTTTTGCCTTCACCGAAGGGCAGACGTGGATTTTCATATTCCATCTTTTAAGAATGATTTTCTCCTTGGGAAGGCATTGAAAATCTTCATGGTTCCAAGGTTTGTTATTAACTGTTTCTCGAATTAACTTCTCAACCCGCTCCCACGTAATAGCCGAAAGGGAAGTTTTTGAATGGAAGATTCGTTTGTCTCTTTCTTTCCAGATTTCCCATAAGGTGAACCCGGGGAGCAGCTGCCATATGCATTCGATAATCGGGTTATGGAAGGAGATCATATCCCAGTTCAAAATCGTATCCCTAATGCTACTTCTGTTTCTATTGGAGCGTTTCATGGCTTGGGCCCCCCAATGCCATATCTGTTGTCTGTAATGGCAATTGTTGAAGAGATGTTCCATGGTTTCCTCTTTTTGGTGACATAGGGTACACCTGGAGGGGCCTATAAAGCCTCTTTTTATAATATTATCCCACGTGAGGATGTGATTTTGAGCAGTGAGCCAAAGAAAAATGGAGACTTTGGGCCATTGGATGCTTTTCCATATTTTGCTCCAGATTATTTCTGGGGTTTGATTTTGGTAGTTTCCCTATAGGTAATGGGATTCATTAACTGATAAAATACTTGTAGTAGAGTGTCCCCATCTAAGGGTTTTCGGCCCCTCTTTGATTGGTATTTTCTGAAGGGATGCGCATTCTTGCCAAGTTTGGAGATCCATGTCATCCGTGAGCTGTAATTTTGTTCTCTTTGTTTTCCATTGTCTCCAGGGTTCGTTCCTGTGGTTTGGGTTCCAGAGATCTCTAACTTTCTTGAAGATATTCGGAAGGAGCTTCTATTTGAGAGGATTGAGATCTTCCAAGTCACTGAGGGGGGGTAGCTGCTTCCACGAGTCCTACCAAAAGAGTGCACTTTCTCTATTTCTTACTTTCCAGAAGGCATGCTTGTGAATGAGAGGGAAATTTTTGTAGGCCACATTCCAGATGTTGGATCCCTGGATATGGTCATTGAATCTGATTAGTTGGTTGGTATTTTGTATTCAGGGCCCCCTTGACTTGATTGAGCTTTCCTGGATCACGAAGACCCAACACTCCAAACATTTTGGGTTTGCAAAGTTTATCTAAGGTGACCAGTGCCCATTTTTTATTAGCTTGGTGTCCATGCCATAGGAAATTTGTTTGGAGGGTGCTAATTGCTCGAATTACTATGATAGGTGCTGCCGAAGCAGTGAAAAGGTAGGTGGGCAGTGCTTGAGGGACTGAATTGAGGAGCACTAGTCTAGAAACAATATTAAGAGGTCTAAAGGTCCAGTTATTCAATCTGTGGGAGATAGACAGGAGCAGGCTATCCCATGAAATGAAATGCATCGGCTCCCCTGTGAGTGGTATGCCTAGGTAAATGGAAGGAAGGGA
This sequence comes from Picea mariana, assembly GCA_032191745.1. Classification (NCBI taxonomy): domain Eukaryota; kingdom Viridiplantae; phylum Streptophyta; class Pinopsida; order Pinales; family Pinaceae; genus Picea; species Picea mariana. Next base: position 85,444 of record JASDQU010307389.1, on the reverse strand, counting down.
GCTTTTAGAAATGCCTAGAAGTCTAGAAAGATGGTTCTGTATTGAGACCAGTGTATTGAAAAAGTAAAGATTGGATTTGTCTAGGTTTAAGAGCATTCCTGAGGCTTCCGCGAAGTCAGAGAGAATGGAGTTTAGCTTGGTGGCTTCTCGTGCAGTAGGGGTGTTCATTAGTAGAGTGCCATTGACAAACAGGTTGTGCAAAGGTACCATATGGATGTTATGAAGCGGCATTCCTTTGAAGGATCCTTCTAGAATCACTGCTTTGATATAGCGCCCTATCCCTTTTGCTCATGAGCATGAAGAGGAAGGGAGAGAGAGGGTCACCCTATCTGATTCCCCTAGTGGACATGAAGGGATGGGAGGGTATTCCATTGATTAGGATGGAGAAAAAGGATGAGGAGGTAAGCTTGAGAACCCAATTGAACCATAGTTTATCAAAACCAAAGGACTCTAGCATGGAGCGCAAGTATTGCCAACTTACTCTATCAAAAGCTTTTAAGATATTGAGTTTAATAAGAATACCTGGTATCTTGGTCTTTTTCAAAGAGTGGATCACCTCATTATCTAGAATAACACTATCCATGATTTGCCTCCCTTCCACATATCCAGTTTTCTCTTTGGAGATTATAAAAGGTAGGAGTGGTTTAAGGCGAATGGCAATGACCTTTGTGATTATTTTGTAAATGACATTGCAGAGAGATATTGGTCTGAACTACCTGGGGTGAGTAACATGCTCCTCCTTGGGGATGAGAGTGACAAAAGTGGCATTAAGTGCAGAGAGTACTTGGCCAGACATTCTGGATTCTTCTACCGCCAGCCAGAACTCTTACTTAATCAGAACCCAACAGTGATGGAAGAAGTCTGTGGTGAAGGCATCCGAGCTTGGTGCTTTTCCTGGGGGCATTTCCTTTACTGCTAGTTCCACTTCAGCTTGATTGATGGGCCTTAGGAGTACTTTGTTCTACTCAGGGGTGACCAACGAGGGTATCTGATTCATTATTTTTTGGAATGCTTCTTCCCTGTTCTCGTTGGTCTCTGTAAGAAGGTCTTTGTAGTAGGAGTTGAGTTCCTCCGCTATTTGGTCATGATATCTTATAGGAATGCCTTGAGCATCTTCCAGTTGAGTGATGCGGTGTTATTGGATAAATTCGTAAGTGCAGACACAAACCGATCTCCCTAGATCCACCTGGATCTAGAACAAAGCAAGACAAAATAATACTCTTTCCCTAGATTTTAACTATTGAATGTACTAGAAGGAAAGAACAGAGAACATACCTTATGATCGCTTCCTTTGGTCTTTGTTGCTACTTCTTCGCTCTAGTGCTCTCGTACAGTCAAGACCAAAAAAATACAAACCAACCAAAGTGAACAAAGCACAGTCTGTTCAACAGTCAATCTATGTATATGATCAAGGACTTATACAATAAAGTGGAACTAACTTTATGGGAAAGGGACATATTACTGTATCATATTAATGGAAAGTAAAGATTACAACCTGAGCCTTGATGTTGCAAACTTCCTTTTGATGGCCCTTGGCTCTGACACACACACTTGCTCACTTGCATGAAGAAGATCAACCACCTTTGATAAACTTGTTGGAGTTTCCTAGCTGTTGTAGCTTTAGTCCTTCACACAGTCTTTCACCAATTCTCCAATGAAACTTGCTTCTCCTTGTTTTCTTGCTTAACCTTTTCCATGAGAATTCACTCAATATATAGGAGAGAATGAATTGGTTACTTTGATAAGAATGATCCCAAAATATCAGGGAATCCAGTACTAGGATAACCATTCGAATGCCATCTCATCCTTCTAGAAGATTCCCTTCTAGAAGCTTTGAGAATTCATCTTTTTCCCTTCTTTAGAAAGATTTTTCACCCTAGCAGTTCAACACAGTGCAAACTTATAGAACCCTAGCTTAAAGCAACCTGTGAGAATCATGCATTCTCGCAGGAAAATATACTAGTAGCCTGCGAGCAGTCCTAAAAAAATGTGATTTCTGGAAAGAGATGAAGGTAACTTTTCTTAGGAAAATGTTCTAATGAAGAGCCTGAAATACACCATCATCAATATATCATCACGATGACCAAAATCATGGGTAACAGAATGCCCCCCAAAAGTATGAGGTTAGAACTAGTGACAACTGATAGACTTTGTAAGCTGCATGTGTGTGTCGAGAACCAGGAGTACATCTAATCAGAAACCTGTGAACAACCAAGCATCTGAAAAAAATCATGTATATCAATTATGAGGTAGGCATTCCCATACTCAGATCAAAAACTGATGAAATTATAGACATGGGTCATGGCCACCAAACATACACTGTGGATCCATGCCATCAAAATATAGCATAGCCACTGTAATACACTGTGGATCTATGTGAGAAATTTCAAATCAAGACGACATAGCCATGAAACATACACAGTGGAACTATGTGTCACAAATTATGCATACTCCATCGCAACCTGGATCACCAAGATAATATCCAGGGTATTCAATCTCGTCACCCAAGGTACAAATCTAACCATGTGATTACATGTTTTGAAGTCGAACATGGTAGAAACCACTTGATTATTGGTCATTGATGAAACCATTAACAAGTGCGAGGGAAATCACCATTGATGTCAATGAATCCCAAGGTACCATAGTACAATCCATTGAGTGTGAATAAATGAGTTGATGTCGAACATCCGATGGAATCTTTCGATCAGGGGTCAATGATGTAAACCCATTGTCGAAAGCAAAGAAACTTGCCATTGAGGCATGCAAGTTCCATGGTACTAAATAATTTCTAAGTCTTGATTCCGGATAATGAGCTGAAGTCGACGGAACAAAATTCGTCATAGGAGGGCCTTAATGTATCCCCCATCAATGACATGAAATAAGTAATAGAGTTTGAAGGTGAAACATAGCATATTGCAATTTGGAATGGATACAGGGAAGGCTGACACAGAGAGAATGGATAGCTGTAGATGGCGATTCAATATAGGTTTCAGATGGACTTCTCTTAAACATATGAACGACACGACTAATGATTTGGTAGCATTGACTCAAAGACGACACATGGAATGACCTTGTTATCAATAGAAAGAGAGACAAATGGATTTCCCAAACCAACTTCAAATGATGAATAGGGGGTGTCATGTTCAAGAGTGACACTTACTGCCAATTAATATGACGATGAAAACATATACCTTTCCCAAATTTTCCCCCACCATTTCTGGCAAGTACCTCTTTATTTTTACGCAAGCTTGAGGAGGATAACATATGCTTGTTGATATAAGCTCATCCTTCGGACGAGTCCCTCGTAGTATGTTTAACGAACCCTAAGAAGGATTGGTTCGGTCCCATCATGGGTCTGTCAATGTTTGTTTAACGAGTCCAGAGATAGTAAACTCGAAGTTTTTTCAAGATTATAAAGTTTGGAAAAACACTTAAAAGAGAAATATCTCATTTTCTTTTTCGTAAAATAGTCTGGATGAGACTGAAAAAGAGATAAATTATTTCTCACCATATGCTTACTTCAAATACTTTATCGAGCGTGAAAATAGCAAGGTCGCTCGACGATCTTTTCATGTTTAGAGAGTCTGAGAAGAGCTTAAAGAGGACTCCAAGGGGGTTCCTTTTTCGTATAACCTTGTTGAGCCCGAAAAAGTGATAAAAGTATGCTCGATCACGTTCCCAAGTATTTTATGAGCACAAGAACGGACAAAAACGATGCTCAAGGTTTTATGTAAAAACCATAAAAAACAATCAAAAACACGCCATAATGAAGAAAAATATGTCCATAACCCTGTATTGAATAATCAAAATCATCACACCTGGAAGAATTACACTCAACATGACATTAGAGATTAGGGTTTAGTTAATAAATAATCAAAAAACCCAAAATGATATAGGAAAAGTAAATAAAATGAGTCAAAACTCTTTTTTACCATACCATTTTACATTTCCACTATTGAGCTCCAAAACCCCCTTTTTACCCTCTGAGTTTGGTGTCAATTTGCAGGAGCTACAAGAGACCATTCAATGAACCGTCTGCATCATTAAGGTAAGCTCTTCATCCTTGAAATTTTCATGGTTTAAATTTTTAATTTCATTGGTTAATTCTTTAGTTTCAAATTGGTTTTTGAACCCTACATGTGCGTAGGCATTCTCGTAGGCGGCCCATACGGGGCCTACGAGAACGATGCATTCTCGCAGGTGAGATTTAAGCCACCTGCGAGGTTTTCACATTATGCTAATGGGGCACCTGCAAGAACCACAGAACCCAATTTTTTTTTAAATTTTTAGCCAAATGAAAAAACTCTAAGGCATGAAAAAGTTATTAATCCTCCTTTTATGTTCCTTGTGCAGATATTTGACCAGCAACATGGTGCTTGAGTGGCATGAAAGGGAACATGAAGAGGATAATGTAATGGTCGAGAATCATCCTCCCACCATAGCTGCATTGAGAGATTGTGGGCTCTTGAAATACTTTCGCATCCCGGGCATGAGGGCCCAAGTCAGATTACTAGAATACCTGCTCCGTATGTGGGACCTAGATCAACAGGTTTTTCATGTGGGAGCTTAGACACTGTCCATAGACATTGAGGACATATATTTTTTGACTGGATTGTCTAGGCGCGGGTATTATGTCAGCCTGACCGGTAGTAGAGGTGGTGGGCTAAAGATGAGTGAGTACTCCAATCAATACTGTGTACCTGAGGCTGAGAGGAAAAAAGAAAAAGTGGCTATCTGGGGGGTACAAGACTTGACCCTCCGCACTATCCTTTTTACTATAGCTCATATGGTTGGGAGTTCTGCTCCTCATATGGAATTACAGAGCTACTTCCAGTACGCCATCGAGTGTACTGATCCTCGAGTATTCAACTGGGCAGATGCTGTGCTTCGCAGTATCAAAAAGCAATTAACCAAATGTAGGTGAGGTGAATTGAAACAATTCGGGTATGGATCTTTGCTGGTGTATTTATTCCTTGAGAGGGTCCCCGTATTTAGACTATAGGTTGAGTGGAACCTACCGGGTCCTAGGGATCCAAGGATGCTGAGATGGTGTCTTCTCATGGCCTAGCACGTGGCAGGACCAATCGTTAAGTACGACGATATTTTCTTTGACTGGGTTCAAACCCAGATGTTGATGGTTGATGACTACGCTTATGCCGGGTTGGATTTCCGAGGAGATCTGGATTTGGCATTGCCTGAGGATGCTCAGTGGGGTGACCTTGGTAAGAAGTACACGCATTTTTTTTTTCAAATGTTTTTGTGAATTTTTATCATATTCAAATGTTTTTGTTTTATATATTTATCCGAAGACTAACACAAAATGTTTGTTGATAACATAGATGTTGGACCGTATAGACCTCCTGGCACTTCTCCTATCCATAAGCGAGGAGAGGTAGCAGCAACAACATAGTATGTCGAAGATTATTAGGTGGTGGAACAGAATTTAGAGAGCTTGACAACAGACATTCCAGATATGACTCTGGAAGAGGTTCCACGACGCGATCAGCGTCACACTGTAGGGGTATCAGCAACTATGAGTCGAATGCTCCGTAGGGTTGCTAGGCCAGTCGTGTGTTACCATGAATGTCATCCATGACGTCATTTTGTAGAAGCTATAAGCTTCAACATTTGATATTTTGGTCTCCAGACAAACTTTTTGTAAAAACTCTTTTGATCATTATATATACAACTGGTTTCTACCAGTTTACTTTATAATGTGTGAATTTTGATGTGTTTAATTTATAAATGGTTCAAATGTCTGTCCAATACATAATTAGTCAATGCATCTGTTAATGTATTAAGACATATAGGAATATGCTGATATTCAATGTGATCAAAATAACGTTCCAAGAGGCGAATTCACATATACACCCTTAACAAAGTAGGACTTCGAATAGATTAGATATTACTTAACTGTAGTACTACAAGCTATGAATCAATTCGCACAACCAAATGACGAATTCCGAGTGAAATAGCATCAACCAATAATTCAATAACGGTGCTATACTCAGCAATGTTGTTGGTTGAACGGCCAAGGCATACACCTCGTAAAGATATAAGTTCATTTGTTGGGGTATATATTGCCCACGCAGCGGAAGCTAGGTTCCGAGTACTATGGCTAGCACCATCAGCGAAGCCAATATAGGGTAGCGAAGACTCCGACATCTGGCAATCAAACACAACGTCACATAAGGGCAGATACCAGATAACGTCAAAAGCAAACTAAAATAAAACACACAAAGTATGATACATAAAATACAAGTACTTGTGCACAAATGATTTATGCATAGTACTTCTTCAAGTACAACACATTTCTGGGTTCACTCAAAGGGATACCATCGTAATCTACCAGCTCATATGCTCTTTTTTCCAAAACTCGATGAACAATATAAGGACCTCGCCACATTGGTTCAAATTTCCCAGCTCCTAACGCATCTCGATCCTGCTCATAGAGAAGAACAAGATCACCTTAAGAGAAAACGCGAGGCTTGACATGCTTTTCATACTGTGCCTTGACACGTTTCTTCTAGGATTCTATTACTAAAGTGGAATCACGTCGAGTTTCATCTAATCACATTAAATACAATAGACGTTCTTCTTCAGTAGAAGTATTGGGTAAGAGTTCGACAGCTAGCTTCAGAGAGGGTATCTCACATTCTATAGGAAGAATGGATTCCACACCATAGACCAATCAAAAAGGCGTAAACCCAATAGCGGATTTGACAGATGTCTGATATGCCCATAATGCCGAAAACAATATTGTGTGCCAACTTGTTTTATGAATTCCTATCATCTGTTGAAGCATTGTTATAAGAAATTTGTTGATTTCTTCGACCTGGCCATTAGCTTGCGGATAATAGGGTGTTGAGTTATCATGACGAAGACCCAACTTTTCTGTAAGTTCCAACATCATAAAATTCCTAAACTGACTACCATGATCAATAACGATAGCTTGGGGAACACCAAAACGAGCTATGACAAGGTTAAAAAGAAACAATGCTGCAGTCTTTTCAGTATTATTGAATGTCGACATCGCCTCGGCCCATTTTGTAAAGTAATCAATAGCTACAATGATGTAACCATGCCCCCCGGCTGAGTGAGGGTGACATGTCATGAAATCAATGCCCCATTTCGCAAAAGTACCAACTGAGACTACAGGATGAAGAGGAGCAGGATGTGACTGAATTTTTTGATTGTAGGTCTGGCAGGCATGGCATTTTTGAACGGCAGTAATGCAGTCATTGAACAAAGAAGGCCAAAAATATCCTGTGTGTAAGATCTTCTGGGTAGTAGCATACCCCGACATATGACCACGACATGCTCCGAAATGACAGTCATTCAAATCTTTCTCTACTTCGTCAAACATCAGACAACGTCGAAAAATAGAGTCAATTCCCCGACGATAAAGAGCATCCCCGAGGATAATGTATTGACGAGCTTGATAGCGTATGCGATGTCGTTCAGTACTAGACAAGGTAGACCAGAAAGTCTGGGTTTGGAGATATATAATGATATCTCCATACCAAATATCGTCAGTGCTAATAAGGAAAAGAGATTCATTGGGTAATGAATCTACTACTACATTTTCTGTGGCAGAATGAGGAAAATTGCATATCAATTTAGCAAAAACTAAGGATTTCTTAGATGTGGCGCGATCGAATTCCAAGTCAAACTCTTGGGGTATGACAATCCATTTGGAGTATTTTCCCCCTAGCAATTGACGTGTCAAAATGTGTTGAATAGGGTTCAAATGAGAAATCACTGTAGTTTTCCTTGAGAGGATATAATGTCGGAAGCATTGAATGGCTTGAACGGCAGCCAAGGCTAGTTTTTCAACATGTTGATACTTGATTTCAGTTGATGTGAGACTTCGACTCAAGTAATAAATAACATGTTCATCATGCACGTCATCCTCTTGGATGAAAACCATGCCAATAATATACTCTGAGGCAGCAAGATAAAGAAAATAATCATGACTATAATCAAGAGGAAAGAGAAACAGAGTGCGCGTGAGGGACAACTTCAAAGCCTCAAAAGCATTGTTGGCAACGATATCCCAGACGAACTATGAATCTTTCTTTAGTAGCCGCGTACAACCACGAGTAATCTCGGCGTAATTAGGGATGAAATGACGAAGAAAGTTTTCTTTCCCCTGCAAACTTTGCAACTGACGTATTGTAGAAGGAGGAGGGAGATTAAGAATTGCCTCAACCTTAAGAGGATCCACCCTGATCCCTTGACGTGAAACGATGAAACCTAGATGACGGCCGGATTCTAAGCAAAAAACACATTTATGAGGATTTAAATGTATACGATAGAATCGACAACAAACAAAAATAGCTTGGAGATGAGTGGGGTGATCGACCCGGCGCAAAGAATGAGCAGGTATATCATCCAAATAGGGTTGAACGATATGCTTTATATCATGAAAATCATAAGACATAGCACGTTGAAATGTCGTGCCAACATTCTTAAGACCGAAGGGGAGTTTCCTATAGGCAAAAGTACCCCAAGGAAAAATAAAAGTAGTCCTATGTTGGTCCTCGGGAGCGATGTTAATTTGATTATAGCCGGAGAAACTATCCATGAGAGAGAAGATTTCACTTCCGGCATAGTCATCGACAATCTGGTCGATGAAAGGGGTTGGAAAGTTGTCTTTTGGAAAGGATTTGTTAATATCCCTATAATCAACACATACACGAATACTGCCACCTTTCTTATCAATTGGAACAGGGCTGGAAATCCATTTGGTCAGAGCCACCGGATAAATAAGGCCGACTTTTAGAATTTTTTCAACTTCGAGCTTGATAGCCGCTGCTTTACGTGGGTGGACTGGAAGAAGGCATTGCCGGACAGGTTTAGCTCTAGGGTATGTCTTTATCTCATGTACAACAATAGCAGGGTCGATACCTGGCATCTCTTCGTAGCTCCAGGTGAAGATGTCACAAAATTCGTTGAACAGAGATGTATAGGTGACAATTTCGTCGGGCAAACACGAAGCTCCAATATGAACATTTTCTACTATCCCAGGTTTAACGAATATGTCAATGGGAATTGTGGGAGAGATATTACTGAGGTTCCCTTCAGAAAACACATCGTGTGAAGTCGCGGGAACTGTCAAAATGACAACAACGGTCGGCGGAGTCAAAATCCGTTGATAATTCTCAAGAGTATGTTGCTCTAGAAAAAGTATGGAACGATGATGCCCATCATCCCAAGGCGTGTCCTCCATGACGGACATGATCATCTCGTCAGTGGGAAAAATAATACGAAAAGGATCAGGAGACAACTCATCAAGAGAGGGGGTAGAAGGTGTTGCCGATTGAATGACCTGATAAGCATACTCAACCGAACTTAATGGCATGATGTCGCCGAAACGATTGTGATCTCCAGGGTCAGGGACTATCCAAGGGTCGAAAGACACAGGAAGTTCATGAGGTACGGTGGAGATCATGTTGATAGAAGAAAATGAAGGGTGTGGAACATCAGGTGGTGGAATGGGGAAAGTACCCATTAACGAAGAGTCCTTCAAAAAACCTACATCGACATTCTCGCAACCCGGCGGGATTTTAACAATAAACGACACGTTGCCAGTACGAGTATCAAAATTGAAGAAGGCAAGTTGGTCAACTGTAACAACCTTTCCTCGATGAGGGAAACATACTACATGGAAAAGTGTTGACACAATAGCGTGCATGGAATCGATCCATCTATGACCAAGCAGAAGATTATAATCAAGGGGAGCATTGAAGAATTCCACTTCAAATTGGACCATCTTACCTTCTAGTGTAATGGGCAATGAAGGAAGAACACTGTAAGGCTTAAAACCATAGCCATTGAAGGCTTTAAGAGTGTTTTGTGATTCATTTAAGGGAGGAGAGCCAATGGCTTTCCAACAAGCAAAAGACATTACACACGTGGAGGCACCCTCGTCGATAACAATTCATCAAATGTTCTTGTCAGAGACAACAACTTGTATCTGGAATGTGAGTTGAGGGGGTAACCTTGGAATATGATCATCCAAGTCAAAGACTATTAGATTCGTATCTGTGGGGTCAATTCCACCTATAGCTTTCAACAGGGCCTTTCGTTGTGTAGGACAAGACTGAAGGACTTCAAGGGCTGACATCATTGAAGGTGTCTGGGCCAGATCTTCAACAATGTTGTAGTTCTGGGCCACACGAGCATGATGATTGAAATCCGGTTTCCTAGCAACACCTTTTGGGGGTGGTCGTAGAACTATATCAGAGCTCGGTCTTTCGAGATGAAGAGGACCGTTAGTAGGTGGAGTCATGGGAGATGATTGTACCAAGGCAGGAGGTAAATCATCAACCTTCTCCTTAGATGGAGTATAATCTTTGGCTCTAGTTGTGAGTGCAACGTTGTTTTTCTTAGAATCACCAGTACACATCAAAATATATGATGTCGTAGAAGTAGATGGTTGGTCATGAATGACCAACTGAGCCTGTTATTGAGACGGGAAGGGTTGGGACAAGACTGCCGGTGTAGTTGGTTTTGGGGTTCCTTGAAGGAACTTAGTGACCTTGGCACGTCTTGGACAATCCTTCGTGTAGTGATCGTCACCACAGATAAGGCAAGGGTATCATGGTTTGCACTTATCCCACTCTTCAATAGGAGGGGTTTTAGTTTTCTCTGTTTGATTATTATTTTTTCCCTCCTTATTCTTGCCTCTCCCCTTTTTAGATTTGTTTTTACTGGCTGGGGTAGATTGGACAACATTGACCTCAGAAGTTTTGCCAGTGGGGGTGGCAGGAGACGGAGCATTTTGAACATTCGAAGAAGTAGATTTAGGGGTTGTACTTGAAACAGAATGTGAGTGGGCTTGGGAAGTACCAATCACACCGTCAGCTGCAGGCGAGGCAGTGGGAGTAGTTGAAGTGCTGGAAGTACCAGGATGAGGTAATTCAGGTAGCAAATTGTAAAGTCTTCCCATTTGTGAATAAACGAGATCAAGATATTGAGAACGACTTATAGCCTGCTCCTCCGTAACAACACCACCCATGGAAATGTCTTTACCAATTTCGTTCACAAAGGATTTTGTAAACCATTCGGCCAGTAACTAATCAGGGAGTTCAAGTTTAATGAGATGTCGTCTCATTCGCCACTCATGGATATGATCTAATATATGAGTTCCTTTAGTCTATTTGAAGGAAGTCAAAATCTCAGTCCCAGTATCATAACGGATCGGTAACTAGTAATGTTTAAGAAAAGCCATAGCTAGGGTGTTGAAATCAAAGAAGAAACCTCGTGGCAATTCAATATACCACTTCGCAGCAGAACCAGTAAGGGTTCATTGAAAAAGACGTAAACGAATAGATTCATCCATCAACGAGTTGGATGAACACCATAAGTGAAAATTCATAATGTGATTGTTCAGGTCCTCTCCCACTTTGTCGTCGAATTTAGGAATGTTCTATGGAAGCTTGGCTGAAATAGAAGGCCATTGGGGAGAGTGACGAATAGGACCATTTAGAATTCTAGACAAATCTGGCAAATCCAAAGTAGCAAGAAAAGGTAATTGTCGATTCACCTGCGGGTACTGGTGACTTTGGTGTGGAAGTCCTGTCGGCAAACTAGTAGGACCGTATGCAGTCTGCCCATAGTGGGAATACCCAAGCTGATTCGATGGTGGTTGGAGAGGATAGTAGTTCCAAGGATTGTAACCTTGAGTTTGAGTAGGGACCTAAGTTTGAGCATTGTGACCCTGACCCCAAATAGGATTGGGTATACCTGGATATGGTTGGCCTATAGTAGGGGTAGGCTGTTTCCCCCCATTCGTTTGAGGAATTTTGTAGCATCTGAGTTCAATACTGGGCCAAAGTAGGAGGTATATTTTGTCCAAAAGGTGGGGTTGGTCCCCCTATCGTAGGTGGAGTTCCAACTGGAAGTTGTGTGCCAATCGTAGGTTGCGTAGTAACTGGATTGTGTCTGGTAAGAGGAAATTGAATTGTACCACCTTGTCCACCAACGAGAATCTGCAAGTTTGGTGCAACGAACGGGATAGTGCCACTAGGATTAGGATTTCCAGAAGGAAATTGAGGGAGTATCGGAATAAAATCGGGAATAGGGTGCCCATGAAAAGAAGAACCACCAGGAGTACCAGATGAGGTTTGTGGAGGTGTTGGATTGGAAGCATTCAACAAAGCATTCAACACATGATATCCAGGTGGTAGTGTTGGAGTGACATTGGGCGTTCGCTGGGTGTTTGTAGGAGGAAGGCCAGCTGTAGTGAACCCGGTCGGGACACTCGTAGTGTTTGCGAGATGGGCCATCTCAGCAGGGAGAGTAAAGTGATAAGTGGTATTCATTGGTACAACCTCTATCGCAGAAAACACCGGAGGGTTGATTTCGGAGACCACAGGTGAACCAGAACTAAAAAGGGTCCTACGGAAATCACCTGCTGACCAAAAAAGATCTTGGCCTTCTACACCGGGAAAAGGCCCAACGGGTGATCTAGAAGAGGTAACAACTAATTCCCCGGAAGAATTTAATTGCACACAGGGTCGTTCACCATGACGAATTAGAAATTCCTCTCTAGTATTAGTAATTCGAAAAGGTTCTAGAGATTCAGTTGATTTCACTTGTGGTGTGGTAACAATTGCGACTTCACCTTGTCGAGGAGAGCCCTCAGGTGTAGCTGTAGGCAAGGGTTGTGAACCATCCAGATGATCTAGAGATAAACCCTGCATTCTACGTGAACGACGTGGGGGAGCTATTGTAAACAAGTGACAATCTCCACGAAGAGATTTCTATGGTCAACTTCGAGAAACAAACAACACACGCTAGTAAACAAAATCTAAGAAACAATCACCAGGAAAACAATACCTTCTAACATCGAAGCCACTAGTTGGTGATGAAATCCAATGTCGCAACAAAAAGATGAGAAGTGGCAGGGCTAGAGTGGAAAAGTTACGCTGATGACCTGCTTAATGGACTTACACCCTGGTGCAAACTCCCACACATAATCGTGGGTATAACCTCCAAGGAGCTCGAGTGAGTTTGGTCAACATCAATTCCAGGTACCGTGAAGACTTTCCCCTCCACAGTTACCTTGAGTATAAAACTAGAGAGATAGGCCACTAAGGTCACCACAAACAATAGTAAATCCTGGGGGAACAGTCGACAGTCTAATCCACATGCAAGGGAAGGGTATCTAGCCCGAAATCAACTCAAAAGGCTTCCACTCATCATTGTGGGTATACCTCCGAGTGACCCCCGTAATACGTGTAATATCTACACTAATGTCAACAAAGCAGGGTGAGTAACTCTGTCAACATCAATGCGACCTAGTGCCTGACCCTTGTGTTAGAAGGGCTTCCCAGGACAATATGTTGCAAATGGAATTTAACACTCCCTAACTCAAGATGCTATTGTGTGTTTTGAGCTTTTGGAGAGTGTATCTCTCTTCCTACTCCAAAGCACTAGCCTAACTAAATGTTGGTGTAAAAGAACCCTAGAAAAGAGTTACTAGATAAATTTAAGATTACGCAATGTTTTTTAAGAGCTGTTGTTTACTCAAAGGTAATGGAAGTGAAACTTATGTTGTATGAATTTGACCCAATAATGCAAGGATGAGAATGAAATGTATCACTTTTCGTTCAATGAATCCTATGTATGGGAGAGAGAGAAGTTTTCCAGATCAACCATGAACTACAATGCAAAATTTCGTTTCAAATGCAAACACAAACAATCATTTATCAAATGAAAATTCTATATTGTGTCTTTTTCAAATGCTTCAACAATCTCAATAATTTGATTTTTCAATGTTTTCTAAACAAAAAAAACAAGTTATTGAAAGAAAAACTTTTGTTCACTTTCCAAAAAGGACCCTCACTATGCCAATGAGAGCACAAAAAATCAAATCAATGATCAAGAAAATAACCCAATCTACTTTTTTCAATGAAAACAAAAATAAAGAGAAAACCAATCTAGTCTTTTCAAATGGAAAAGAAAAATGATCTTTCAAACCATAAACAAATGAAAAAACCAAGCAAAATTAACTTTCAACCAATCACTAGATCTTAACTAATCAAACACACTCAGAGTCTGAAGTCAGAAAGAATGGTTTTGCCAGGAAAAGCCAAGAAATGAAAGTCAAGCCAAAAATGACAAGAAAAGCCTGAAAACCCTAAGACTGTTCATGAAAGCAAACAAAGGCCAGAAACATATCAATCAATGGTCCCAGAAACTCATAAGAAGTAATTCAACTGATCTGGGCAGTTAGAAAGACCAAAACTCAAATTCAAAATTTTGAAAAAGCATGTTCGCAGGCAAGCAATATTACACAGTGTGAGAATCACTAATTCTCGCAGGTGACCCTTGAGCAGGGTGCGAGAACCTCGCACTAAAACCTATGGGTAGGGTGCGAACCTTGCCAATTCTCACAGGATGCAATGAAGTGCAGTGTGAGAATTCCTGAACATATCCAAAAATTTGAAAAATGAAGTAAAATTCAAAAAGGCTTCTGGACTCAGAAGGTCTATTAGGATATCCTGAAGACTCAGAGACTGATAGGACAGGAGAAAAATGAAACCAGAGTAAATGGCCACAAAAAAACACAAAAAACCACAAAGAAAATGGGATTGTCCCTAGTGGAGTCGCCAATTTTGTTATGGGATAAATCCATAAGTGCAGACACAAACCGATCTCCCTAGATCCACCTGGATCTGGAACAAAGCAAGACAGAATAATACTCTTTCCCTAGATTTTAACTATTGAATGTACTAGAAGGCAAGAACAAAGAACATACCTTATCATCGCTTCCTTTTGTCTTTGTTGCTCCTACTTTGCTCCAATGCTCTTGTACAGTCAAAACCAAAATAATACAAACCAACCAAAGTGAATAAAGCACAGTCTGTTCAACAGTCAATCTATGTATATGATCAAGGAGTTATACAATAAAGTGGAACTAACTTTATGGGAAAGGGACATATTACTGTATCATATTAATAGAAAGTAAAGATTACAACCTGAGCCTTGATGTTGCAAACTTCCTTTCAATGGCCCTTGGCTCTAACACACACACTTGCTCACTTGCATGAAGAATATCAACCACCTTTGATAAACTTGCTAGAGTTTCCCAGCTGCTGAAGCTTCAGTCCTTCACACAGTCTTTCACCAATTCTCCAATGAGACTTTCTTCTCCTTGTTTGCTTGCTTCACCTTTTCCATGAGAATTCACTCAATATATAGGAGAGAATGAATTGGTTACTTTGATAAGAATGATCCAAAAATATCAGGGAATCCAGTACTAGGATAACCATTCGAATGCCATCTCATCCTTCTAGAAGATTCCCTTCTAGAAGCTTCGAGAATTCATCTTTTTCCCTTATTTAGAAAGAGTTCACACCCTAGCAGTTCAACACAGTGTGAACTTCTCACACCCTAGCTTAAAGCAGCCTGCGAGAATCATGCATTCTCACAGGCAAATATACTAGCAGCCTGCGAACAGTCCTAAAAAAATGTGATTTCTGGAAAGAGATGAAGGTAACTTTTCTCAGGAAAAGGTTGTAATGAAGAGCCTGAAATACACCATCATCAATACATCATCATGATGACCATAATCATGGGTAACATGTGGTTGATGTATCTATGGTGTACCATTGCTCTGTGAAAGAATTTTGTGTTTTTCTCACCCTCTTTGAGCCATTGAACCCTGGATTTTTTTCTCCAGAGGATTTCTTCTTGCTCTTTCCGTTCCTCCATTTCCACTTGGAGTTTCTCTTCTTCCTTCACTAGATCTAGAGTTATGCTTTTTGAGATGAAGGTTCTTTGCAGGTCTTCGAGCCTACGTTCAATTTCATTCTGCTGTTGGAAAATGTTTCCAAAAGTGGATTTGTTCCAGCTCTTCAGTTGTTTCTTGAATTTCTTGAGGCGCTAAAGGAGTTTATACATGTGAGTGCCATGTTCCACTTCAGCCTGGATCCACTAGGTATGTGCCAGCTAGTGGAAGTCTAGGAGGGAGAGCTAGAACTTTTCAAAGAGGAAGGGTTTGGGTCTGGGAATAATGCCAAGATCTAGACAGAAGACAATAGGCTAGTGATCCAACCCTGATTTTGGCATTATGTTTGCTTCCATTGCTGGGTCACCCTCAAGAAGGGTTTTAGCTACCAGGAATCTGTCTAATCTACAAGCAATGTGTTGGTGTTCGGTTCTTCGATTGGACCAAGTGAAGATTCCATTTTGGGTTTCCATATCTACCATATTTAACTGATCTATTAGGGTTTTGAACTTACCGCTATCCTGTTCCAGCCTTTTGGTTCCTCCAGTTTTCTCTTCCAGCATCAGGATCATATTGAGGTCACCACCCATGATCCAGTTCGGCATATGTAGAAGGATTTTGACATGCTATAGGTTTTGTATGAAGCTTTCCTTTTCTTTTGTGGTCTGCGGTCCATAGACATTTGTGATGGCTCCTTCCTTGGTAGATCTTGTTACCGTGAAATAAGTCATGAGAGTACCTATCGTGGAGAAGGGTTGTTGCATAGTGACCATGTGTGGGTTCCAAAGAATGGGTAATCCTCCAAAATCTCCCACTGAGTCTTGATGAAATAATTCATATCCTCTCCATCTTCGTCGGAATATATTTTCAGCTTCCTGTCCTACA
>JASDQU010307389.1:55086-68345 GCA_032191745.1 Picea mariana | reverse complement strand
TCCATCTAGATGGTGGTGTCTCTGTCTATACCTATTTAAGCTGCTTGGGTCATTTCTTTGGCTTGAGTCATGTTGGGTTACTCAGGTCTTTTACGCTTATCCTATGTTTTTGCTTGGTGAGGGTTTTTTATTTCCTCCTCTTCTGGTAGCTAGTTCAAAACTTCATAGGATTTTTTGCTTGGGATCTTTGGAGCTGTACTCTGGTTCTATTTTCTTGGTGGATTTTTCCGCCTACCTGTGACATTGGTGAAGCCTTCCTTTTGCTTACTATTGTTAGCCTTGGTGCTTGGAGCATTCAGAGGGCAGTCTCTGAAGAGGTGGTCGTGCTCATGGAACTTCCTGCAGTGAAGGGGGATGTGTTCGTAATCAATTTTTTGGTTCAAGTCGTTGTCCTAATATTCTAGGGTGATTGATCCTAGCAGAGCCTTTGAGATGTCAATATAGATATAGATGCAGGCATATGAGGTACACTTCCTCATATTTGTAGCCTCTGATGCCTTTACATATCACCCCAATGTGTTTCTGATACCCATGAGTATTTCTTCCAGCCATAATTCCTGGGGCAGTGAGTACAGACGAATCCATACTGACGCTCTTGTGAAGTCCTCTTTCTATGGGTTGAATCTGTCCGTCCAAAATTGTAGAAACAATCCCGCTGAGTTATTGAAGCACAGTCCATTATCAAAGATTTTGTCCTTGTCTTCGAGGTTGTACAGGATTATTGTGAAGAAACCCTTGGAACTGAGATGAACTTCATAGTCTCCTTTGGGGTTCCGACAGTCCTCGATTCATCGTGTGAGATCATGTTCAGTTGGCCATAGGCCTAAATTTTTTTTCGATTAGAGCATGATCCATCATGAACTGAGTGTGCTCCCCTACCCATGTTGATTTGATGTGATAGTAAGGGCATTTGTCCATTTGCGGTATACACTTTCCTGGTTCCCATCCTCTAGAATCTTTTGGATGAGATGTGATGGGTTCTACATCCATTTCCTTCTTGAGCCCCTGTTCCTAGATTAGAAGTTGATCTCGTAGTTGTGGTGGTGGTTCAAATGTAGGTCATTTGGCATGGGTTCCATTTCTGTCATTGGCAGTGATATCGTTGTATGAGGGGGGTTTCCCCCCCTCTTCCGGACTCATCCTAGATGCGAAGTGATCTCGTGAAGTTGTTAACTATACAGCTTAGTCTATTGTCGTAGAATTATAGTGTCAAAGCATGTAGTAATGTTTTCATCATTACAGAGCTCTAGGGTTTCGCCTTTGTTTCAACACTCCGGGTTTCCTTGTTAATTGTAACTATTGCACTCACTCACCAATCATACTTATTGGGAATGACTTCCTTAGGAAAAATTTGTGGATGAAGACATCACAGCTAATGGATGACTTAGGATGAAAAGGATAAGGTCAAATTATGGATGGGTGACTAGGGGGTGTGGACGGTCCAAATGAAATGGACTTGTATCAACCCAAGTGAACCAAATGGTTTGATGGATAGGCCAACTTGGGTTTACTCCAAGATACGTGTGACTTCAAATGATGAAGCAAGGTTCCTATATATAGGAGAATACTTGTATGAGCCAAGAAATAACCCAAGTAGTGAAGAACAATGAAATAATCTTAGTCTTATTCGATAAAAAGGAGTTTAGTTGTAAAATCACCCAACGATCCAAGTTGTTTCTTTCTAGTGCTAATTCTATGGCATGATAGAACAACTTGTGCGGCCTTATAAATGAGTGTGTGATGAGTTCATGAGATTACCTTGAGGTGATTTTTGAGGTGACTTGATCATGTATTCTAGGACGAGTTGGGTTGACTCTTGAGGTGAATCCATAGATGGGTTTTGTGGATGATTCTTGAGACTAGTATGACATGAAAGGCCATGGAAAGTCGGCTTGCATATGATTATTTTGGTTTACTTCTATGGGGCATTAGAAAAAGAAGTTGGATAGTTCTTTGTATTATTGTAATGAGATGCAGTAGTGGTCACACTAGTCACATTGTATATTGTATCATTGTAACATTATTACATATATAACATATTGGGTGTGTTAGGAACTAATGTTGAGTGTCTCCCATCCTCATATCTTGTGTATATGAGCATTTAAGTTATGTGTATGTACTTACTTGATATGTATACATGTAGTTTTCTAAGTGTGAAATAAAGTAAGTATTGTTTTGTGATGTTTCTAGTACATGGTTGGGCGTGTTCCTTGTGCATTAGTTGAATAGACTAAGTTCTGTGGAACTTGAGGCATATAACATTGTAGCTCAAGGTGAAGTTATGGGAATACCTTTAGTGAAGAAATGTAGTTTGGTTGTAGTAGGTATGATGTGGTTATATGACTATGAATGAGACAAGGAAATGTGACATGAGTGTAGGGGCCATAGAAACTTGAGCACACCAAGTCTTCATGAAAAATTATCGAGAGACTGTAGTCCCATGATAGAAGGGTTATGGACATAATAAACAATAAAAAATTATAATGTTTTGAAAAATCGTTATAAACGATAGTTGGACAGGCATAGAGTGTACCTGCATAGAGGGGTGGATTAGGCTAGAGTTGTAGATAATGCATAGTATCAAGGAATATATCATGAGGACCCAATAGGTTGTCGAAGTCCAAGGAATAAGGATCATAGAAATGTTGAAGGAGGGATGGGTATGAGATATGAGATTTGAGTATGAAAATTATCTAGAAACATTCCCATGCATGTATAAATGAGAAAAGTTTCCTAATGATATTTTATGTGAGAAAAGAAGAGAAGTGAGCTGGTGTGGTTGGGTCTGTAGAAAAATGATTGGTAATATTAAAAACTATAGACTTGAGTAAAACAATGTAGTGTTAATGTCGATCCCCTTTTTAGAAAAACAAAATCATAGAGAAATAATATAAAACAAATGCGGAAATAAAACATAAAAGATACACAATACGATAGAGACACAGATATACATGGTTCACCTAGTATGGGCTATGTCCACCAGAGAAATTTCAAGGTCCTTCATTTATTATTATCCAACAAATTAAGGGATACAACCTACAACACACCCGATGAAACTCCCTCTTACTTCTCTCAGAGTCTCCTCTCTCATAATACAATATTCACAATGATACATAGCTGCAATAAATTTCCCTCATAAAAGAGGTTTTCCTTCTAGGGATAAAAATTGAACATAACTTCTACCTTTAGAACTGCGACCTTATAATGAATGGTCCAAATTTATAATGAAATTACAATATACATTTACAATGAAAATTTTCCTTCAGTAACCCCCCTTTGCACTCCCCCTCGTGGAAGAGTGTACATTCTTCTGGTGTGTAAAGTCCTCATGGGGTATAAACATGGCTGAAAAAAAATACCTCTGAATCCAAAAGATAATTAGGCTCCACAACCAACAATATCCCACTTGGAGACTGATCTCAACAACTCCACTGATGTTGTATATGCTGGACTATGATCCTTCTTGGACCTAGAAAATTTCTCATATTCACCTTCATTCTTGAAGACCAACTAAAACTAAGTAGAAGCTCAATTTCTCCCTGCTTACTCCCTTTGTTAACATGTCTGCAATATTCTGGCTAGTGTGTACCTTTTCCAACTTCAAATGTCCATCTTCCAATATGGATCATACGAAATTGTATGTGCGTTGTATATGATTAGTATTTGAATGGAAGGTTGAGTTCTTAGCAAGTTGAATGAAACTCTCACTATCACAGTACAACCTCTTATTCTCCTGCTTCTTTCCCAATTCCTCCATAAACATTTGTAACTAAATCATTTATTTACTAGCCACTATAGCAACAACATACTATGCATATGTTGTTGAAAGTGAAACAAACTTTTGCAGTTTTGAAATCCAACTTACTATTGTTCCACCTATAGTAAAAACATACCCTATGGTGCTCCTCCTGCTATCTTTATCACCTGCCATATATGAATCAACATATCCCTATAGAATAGTGTCTAAACCTTCAAAACATAATGCATGAGTAGCAATACCTCTCAATTACCTGAGAATCCACTTTATTGTCTGCCAATGTTTTTTACCTAGATTGTTCATATACCTACTCACAACACCCATTGCATGTGAAATATTTGGTCTTGTACAAGCCATCACATACATCAAACTAGAAACTATTGATGAATAAGGGACCCTGGACATGTATTATATCTCCTCATGTGTCTTGGGAAACATTTCCTTAGTTAATTTGAAATGGTTGGCCAAAGGTGTACTGACTAGTTTTTCATTCTGCATTCTAAACCTCTCCAACACCTCTATGTACTCACCTTGAGACAATGTCAATTTGCAATTTTTCCTATCTCTTGTTATTCTCATACTAGGGATTTTCTTTGCAACACTCAAATCCTTCATCACAAATGAATTAGCTAATTTCTTCTTCAACACATTTATATCTTGCATATTAGAACCTGCAACAAGCATGCCATCTACATACAATACCAAGATAATATAACTTCCATTTTTTAGATTTTTAAAATAAACACACTGATTAGAATGACATCTACTATAACCTTGTTCTGTCATAAACCTATCAAACTTTAAATACCACAACCCCGGAGATTTCTTTAGGCCATACAATCTCTTTTTCAACCTGCATATCAATTCTCTTTTCCTTTGACCTTACACCGCTGTGGCCGCTGCATATAAATCTCTTCCTCCAAATCCCCATGGAGAAAAATTGTTTTTATATATAAATGTTCAAGATGGAAATATTCTACTTCCACAAGAATTAAAATAGTTCTAATTGAATTCATTTTAACAACATGAGAAAATATTTCATCAAAGTCTATACGTTTCTTTTGTGCAAACCCCTTTACAACAAGTCTAGCCTTGTACCATTGTTTTCCTACATCTTCTTCCTTCAACTTGTAAACCCATTTATTCTGTAATTCTATTTTCCCCGTAGGTAACTGAACCAAATCCCAAGTCTTTTTTTTTACCAAGGAATCCATATCCTCTTTCATGCCTTCCTCCCACTTATTTTTAGTGTCTACCTGCATTGCATCTTCATAACATTCCAGTCCACCAGAATCAGTCAACAATAAATAGTAAAGTGAAGGAGAGTATCGTTTAGGGGGTATAGTTAACCAGGTATATATTCTAACAAAACTTGTAGGAGTTTCAGCTGTCTGTTGATCCTATTGTTGTACGTTATGATTTTTTGGTACCTATGGAATTTATTTTTCAATGATCTCATCAAGCACTGTGTATTCTGGTTTTTATTTTGCTTGTTTATTTCCCTGCAACTGATCTTTGTACATGACCTTCTCATTGAATATGACATCTATACTCCTGATGATTTTTTTATTTTCATAATCCCATAAGAGATAACCAAAAATTTTAACACTGTATCTAATAAAGGTACACTTCTTGGATTTTTCCTCAAGATTTGTTCTATTTTCTTTATAAATATGGACAAATGATTCATAATCAAAAGTCTTCAAATAAGAATAGTTTACCCTTTTACTTTTCCATGCCTCCTCTGGAATTATACTATACAAAGAGATTGAAGGTCCTCCGTTTATTAAGTAAACAACAATATCTACAACATATTCCTAGAACTGTAAGGAAAAACCAACATGCAATATCATACTCCTTTCATGCTCAATGATTTTCCTGTTCATCCTTTCTAATACACCATTTTCTTGTGGTATTCTTGGAACTATCTTCTCTCTACAAATCTCATAGTATGAACAATAATCATCAAACTCCTTGTTGCAATATTCCCCTCCATTTTCTGATCTAAGACAACTCAACCTTTTTCCTATCTCATTCTCAACCAAAGTTTTCCATTTCTTAAAAGTATCACAAACATCCTATTTTATTCAAATGCAATTAACCCAATTTTTTCTAGTTGCATCATCAATAATAGTAACATAATAATGAGAGCCACCAAGAGATGATAAGTGAGATGGTCCCGATACATCTATGTTCAAAAACTCTAACCTTTCACTCTCTTTTATTTTCCAACTTTGAGAAATCTGACTCTCTTATGTTTTCCATAAACACAATGCTCACAGAAATCCAAATCAATTTGTTTAATATATGGCAACAAATTTCTTTTGTGAAGTATCTGGATTCCCTTCTCACTCATGTGTCCAAACCTATAATTACATAGTGTTGTATCCACTCATGTAGAAGCTAAAGAGATAGAAGAGTCATTATTACCAATACATAAATACAATGTACCTACCTTCTCTCATTTTTATATCACCAATGATCATTTGGTGACCTTCCACACCTTATCTGTAAATATGGATATACAACCTTCACTTTCCAACTGCCCTATTGAAATCATATTTTTTCTTTATCTGGAATATGTATTACCTCTTTCAACAACCATTGGTTTCCATTTCTTTTCTTTATTTTTACCTTTCCCATTCCAACAATTTTGCATGGTGCATCTCACCCAAATGAACCTGTCCAAAATCACCTTGAACATAATCTAAAAAATGTTTCCTATGGGGTGTGACATGAAATGAATCCCCTGAATCTACTACCCAAGACTCAAAAATATTATCTACATAAAGAATTAAATCATTTTGTAACACATCACCTATTACATTTGCTTCCTTATTTTTCTCATGTTGTCCATCTCTTTGTTTCTTTGGAGCTCTGCAGTCTTTCTTCATATGTCCTTTCTTCCCACAATTCCAACAATCTATCTTTCGAAATATGGATTTGGATTTTCCCTTCCTATAATTCTCGTCCTTCCCTGAGCCCTTTCTTCTATCCTTTTGTCTTCCCCTGTTCTCCATGTTTAACGCATTACCTGATGTCTCACATGTGATTTTCTATTGCATTTCCTCACTAATGATAACACCAACAACATCGTCAAATTTTAAAGTGTTTGAACCAAAGAGAGAGTTACTTACAACCACGATTATGTCATTCCATATTTCTGGCAATGAGCACAATATTAGAAGAGCCCTGACCTCATCATCAAACTACACTTTTACAAAACTTAGTTGATTAGTAACCATATTAATTTCATTTAAATGATCTGCAACAGACCCACCTTCTGACATATTAAAATTAAATATTCTCTTCATTATAAATACCTTACTGGGTGTCAAGGGTTTTTCATAAACTTTAGCCAATGCATCCATCAACTTCTTCATTGTCTTTTCTTCTGAAATATTGAAATCCATCGATGCTTCCATGATCAACTGTATTATTCCTAGTGCCTTTCTGTCATGAACCTCCCATTTTTTTTCCTTCATGGTCGGCAGCTTCTTTTCTATTCCACCCAATGGTAGGAATAGATCATTCTTATATAAATAATCTTCCATCTTCATATCCCATAACTAGTAGTTTTGGTCATCAAATTTCTCGACCCTAAACTTTCCATCTTCTGCCATTACTCCCACTTGAACTAGGAACTCTCTTTTCCTGCGAGTTACCTTTTGCTCTGATACCAGTTGTTAGAAAACCAATATCATGGAGCAATAAAATAAAACAAATGCAGAAATAAAAAAAAAAAACATAAGATACACAATAAAATAGAGACACAGATATATGTGGTTCACCCAGTATGGGTTACGTCCACCAGAGAAATTTCTAGGTCCTTCCTTTATTATTGTCCAACAAATGAATGGATACAACCTACAACATGCCCATTGTAACTTCATTTTCTTTCTTTCATAGTCTTCTCTCTTAGATTACAATATTCACAATGATACATAGCTGTAATACATTTCCCTCATAAAAGAAGGTCTCCTTCTACAGAAAAAACCATAACATAACTTATAATGTTAGATATGCAACCTTATAATGAATGGTCCATATTTATAATGAAATTACAATACACATTTACACGGAAATTTTTACTTTGCGGACGATTTTTCCTTCTGTAACCCCCCTAAGAACTCCCCCATGTGAAAGAGTGTACATTCTTCTAGGGTGTAAACTCTTCATGGGGTATAATCAAGCTCCAAAACCAACACCCCTTCCTCTTGATTTATGAAGGCATCTGAGGAGAGGAAAGGAGCTAGACGTAACACATTAGTGTAATGAAAATGTAGATGCTCATTGGTTGGTGACTGGATATGTCAATTCTATCTAAATTCCAAACCCTACGATGAATAGAGTTGGTCAATCAAAATTTATGCAACTATGATGAATGTGGAGACTCAAACTAAGCATGCTCCACCCGTCACTAGAATGAGAATTTGGATTCCATGTTTTTTATAGTGAATCTCAAAAGTCTAGGTATGATGTGCAATTTTTATGATAATTGTTTATACTAAACGATATGCATGTACTATGTATCTCTAAAGTGTTCATGATCCATATGTGTGTGAAATTCATCATGTGGGATGATGATGTGTCGATGTTTTGAGGCCCTTTATCCATATATATTTGAGACTGTCTGATATATCTAGGTGGAGACAAGATGTTAGAGCTACAAGAGAGTGACGACAAAGTAGGGAAACTATAGAGAATAAGTTTTATAATGGTAATATCCCATGAATAGATATATCCATTAGAGGGGTACAACCATACCTTGGGACAACATAAAGGATATAAGAGGATAGCCTATGCAAATATCCATGGAATAGAGGTATAAGGGTTGATATAAATTCCTAAGGTGGTCATATGAAAATGGAAAAATAGAGAGAGAGAGAGAGAGAGAGAGAGAGAGAGAGAGAGAGAGACATGTTTGTGAAAAAAACCTATTCATATGTAGCGGGGTGGGATAGATGAATGTAAATATAGGTAAGTTGAAATGTATTACCATATTTAAAGAGATAGTAAGTATTGTTGTGGGAATTTCACAAGGCATGGTGTTGATATTGATAGGGGATTCTGAAAATTAAAGGAGAGCATTCAATGGAAGAGAAATCATGATCTATTGTTTCCTAGAAGGGTCTAATGGAAAACCTGAAAACAAAATATTTTCTAATGATGCAATCATTAATTTCATGTTGGACCCATCCTAGTTGATTAGGCAAGGGGTCTGGGGTAGTAGGAAGTTGTAGGCAATGGATGAAAGTTTGAGAGATGGGGTTCTTTTCCATTTTGTTTTCAAGCATCATAGTAGCCATTTGATCCTCTATTTTGGGGTTGTGACTGAAAATGTGTGCTCTAGTGGATGGAAAATTGGCATTGGTCATCAGAATTAAGGTGTTGTTATTTGTAGTAGGTTTGGGAAGAGAGATGATTTTAGGATTAGGAGAATGTTCTAGAGAGGAAGGGAAATGGAAAAGTCACTAGATTTCTCATCATAATATAAGGTTTTAGACGTGGACTTCCACTATAAGAATCAACTTTTAGAAATATCATGGGTTTAGGTTTTGTGATATTAGCACCATCATGGAGGATGTGAAGAGTTAGGATGAGTGCACATGATATGCAAATTGCATGTTGGAGGTGGATGAGGGTTTAGGAAAGTGAAGGAATTAGAGATAGATGCAGTGGTAGAGAAACAATTAGTAATATGAAACAATGTGAATGTAGGTATGTTTTTGAATGTTTTATTTGACAGGTGGGGGTAGAAAGGCTTAGTCAAGAGTGGTACTCTCAAATGTAGCTTCTTTATTATGAAAATTAGTAATCAACAAAAATTGAATTTAAACAAAAAGTACCTATTCTCTATTTTTTATATGAACTTGGAGGCAAAGCTTGGTGAATACTTCAATAAACAACTAAACAATTTAACATAGAGCTTGACACAAATGCAACCACTTGTACATTAGGTTAGATGAATAAATTGGTGCATAAAAATTCCTTAACAATTCCTTGCACAAGGAATCCCATTTAGTTGTGCAAGAAGGGGTGTTGCTGAAATCCCATTCTTCATTTAAATCCATAGATACATGACTAGAATTTTAGTGAAAGAACCACCAAAATTTTGAAATTCCCTCTAAATATTTACCAAGGAGGACACATTTATATTTTGTCATAGTTGGGAAATCCTAGAAGTAGGTAGTGAGGTTGTATATCCAAGAATCCACAAAATATCCATTCATCAAGCTACCATACATAGGTAATGAGATTTTGGTGTCAATATGGAAGGTCGGGGTCGAAGCCCTAGGTAACCATCCAAGAGCTTAAGTGAGAGAAGTAGCTAGTCATTGAACCACACTTCACAAACTTGAGTCTATGTCTTTAGAGGATTGGGTTTTGTGAGGAGCCATTAAGAGATAAACACTATGTAAGAGTTGCATCTAAAGCCTTGGTTTATGGATCTCATTAGGGTTGCAGGTAACAAAATCTTGTTGATAGTTTAGGAGGGTCACACAACACATGAGAGAAGCATTGGGGTGGAGGGAAACCTCCAAAATACCCCATTAAGGGAGAAACAACGTAAAGGAAAGGCTTTGTGTGGGAGCATTGCCTCCAAACAAAACTTAAGAATTAACATATCGAGGTGGTTGTTGAACCCAAAGAATAAGGTTGTTGTAAAATAGTTTGATTTGTGGAGCCAATGGTCAAGAGAACCAATGGAAGAAGGTAGATGGGGTGGAGGATGGACCTAAAATAACCATAAAAACCTGAAACGTTTGAGTTATATAAAATGAATAAGGTGTGTAGGGTGGGAGGGGGCCCTTCATATAATCACAATGTCTAAGTGAAAGGGAGTAGGATAAGATATAATTAAGAACATAGATCAAGGTTGTATAAATTGTGAGAAAATATGCTCATCTCACACTATTAAAAAGGAAAGCACTATTACATTTATAGCTGGAAATCTCACAAATAAACTAGGAACAAAATCCTAGAAGTTTGGATCTAGAATATCATATGATCTAAAATTAAAATCTAGTAAAACAAACCGTGAACAAAGCTCTAACAACATTCTAGATTCAAGATTACTCTAGAAGTTTCGACATTATTGTAACATCCCCCGTTAATTGAGAAATGGATTTTCTACAACACCTCACTTGTTTCTAAAAACTTTAAAATTGAGTTTACCAAGAGGTTTGGTAAATATATTAGCCACATTATCATTTGTATTACAAAAAATGAAATCAATTTCCTTTGATTCAATCTTCTCTCTCACATAGTGGTGTTGTAGCTCGATGTGTTTTGATATTGCATGATATATTGGATTATGTACCAATTTGATAACACTTTGATTGTCAAAATTGATGCATGTTGGACCATTTTTCTCCTCTTTGACATCTGCAAGAATTCCCTGCAACGAAACAACTTCACAGTTAGCATTGGTCAAGGATTTATACTTAGATTATGTTGATGATAAAGAAACAATTGGTTGTTTCTTGCTACTCCATGACCCAACCCCCGACACTATATGAAATGTATAGCATGAGGTAGATCTTTTGTCATCGGGATTTCCTACCCAATCTAAATCAGAAAAACCTATCAGTTCAACATCATATTCATCAGTATACATAATACCAAAATTTATTGTTCCTTTCAAGTATCAGAGGACTTTCTTTGTAGCTTTCCAGTGGCTTTTAGAAGGTTTAGCCATAAACTGACTAAGGATGTTGACTGAGTAAGTAATGTCTAGTCTAGTAGTGGTGAGGTAGTTCAAACTTCTCACCAACTCACGATATAATGTCTCATCTGCCTCTTTAGTTCCATCATCACTATATAACTTTTCATTATGTTCTAAGGGAGTTGAAATTTATTTACATTCACTCATATGGAAACTTTTAAGAATTTATTTAGTGCATTTGATTTGTGTAATCAATGTCTTACTATGCTCCCTCCAAACTTCAAGTCCTAAATAGTCATGCAATTCACCGAGGTATTTCATCTCAAATTCTTGAGACAACTAATTTTTAATTGCATCAATTAACTTGTGTGCACTTCCTATAATAATGAGATCATCCACATATAAATATATTAAAGCAACATTTCCATATTCATCTTTCTTAATATACAAGTTAGGATCACTCTTTCTTTTCCCAAATCATTTCTGATAAAATAATGAATCAATCTTTACATACCATGATCTTGGTGCCTATTTGAAACCATCTAATGATTTTCTTAACCTACATACTATATGTTCCTATCCCTACTTGACAAAACCTTCAGGTTGAACCAAATAAACCTCTTTCTTCAAATCACCATTCAGAAAAGAAGATTTGACATCTAACTAATGTATTTTCCATTTATGTGTTGTAGCTAAGGAAATTAGTACTCTAATTGTATTCAATTTAGCTACGGATGAAAAAGTATCATTGCAATCAAGTCCCTCCTTTTGTGAATATCCTTTTGCAAGTAATCTTTCCCTATATTTTTCAATGCTACCATCTGCTTTAAATTTAGATTTATACAACAACTTACTTCCAATAAGGACTTTTTTTTCAAGTAGTCCAACTAATTCCAAAGTGTGATTTTTCATAAGGGAGTCATATTCATCATTCATAGAATTTATCCACTCTTCATGTTCTTTAGCTTGATCATAGTTTATAGGTTCTACAACATTCATTACATGGGACATCAATGCATAATATTTATACCTTATAGGTGTTCGAGTTTGTCGTGATGACCTCCTTGGTTCTTCACTACTTTCATCTCTTCTCTTGCTTTGTGGTGACTCTTCTCCACTTGATCTATCATGATTGCTTGATGTGTCCATGCTTCTTTTATTTCGTTCTTGAATGTGTACCTATTCCTCTTCCTATTTAACCATTGCATATATTTTGACATGCTTATCATTATCATTATAATTATGCCAAGCATCAACATCATTCATTGTATCAACTCTATCTGCATTCTCATGAAACACCACTTCTCTACTTGCAAACAATTTATGTGAAATGGGATCAAACAATTTGTATTCTTTTTTATCAATACAATACCCAATAAAAACACACTTGATTGATTTTGCATCAAGTTTTCTTCTCTCATCCTTTGGAATATGTGCAAAGGTAGTTGATCCAAACAATCTCAAATGATTGATATCAGGTTTATAACCATGAAAAACCTCAAAAAAAGTTTGGAAATGTAATTCCTTAGTTGGACTTTGATTCTTTAAATAAACATTAGCGTTAATAGTTTCTTCCCAAAAATCATTAGAAATGTTTTTACCTTGAAGCATACTACGAGCACACTCCACTAGTGTTTTGTTCCTTCTCTCACTGACACCATTATTCTTAGGTGTATGAGATACTTTAAATTGTTGTTGGATCCCATTAAATTTACAATAACTTTTGAATGTTGTTGATGTATATTCACCACCTTAATCATATATGAGAATCTTAATACATTTTCGTGCTTGTTTTTCAATCATAGTTATAAATTCTTTAAAATACTCAAATAC
>JASDQU010307389.1:31393-51573 GCA_032191745.1 Picea mariana | reverse complement strand
ATAAGAACTTTAAAGTGTATTAGATGGATGTTAAGTCAATGTTTCTTAATGGAGATCTAGAGGAAGAAGTATATATGGAGCAACCTGAAGGATTCTCGTTGACAGATAATCCTAATTATGTTTTCAAGATGAAGAAGGCCTTATATGGACTGAAACAAACACCACGAGCTTGGTATTATAGACTGGAAAAATTTTTACAAGACAAAGGGTTCAAGAAAGGTACTGTTGACAAGAATCTCTACATTAAGTCTGAAGGTGATAATTTACTAGTTGTTTTGGTTTATGTAGATGACATTAGTTTCAGTTGTACTAATGAATCATTTGTCCAGTGGTTTGCTAACTCTATGAAAACATAGTTTGAGATGTCCATGATAGTTGAACTGTCATATTTTCTTGGTTTACAAGTAAATCAGAGTTTTGTAGGAATATTTATCTCTCAAGAAAAATATTTGAAAGAGATGTTGAAGAAATTTTAGATGGAGGATTCCTCTCCTGTTAGTACACCTATGGTGGTAGGTTGCAAGCATAGTAAAGATGATATGTCACCCGATGTTGATCAAAGGACATACTGATCAATGATAGGCAGTCTTCTGTACATCACAACATCCTGTCCTGATATAATGCAAGTTGTTGGAATGGTAGGTCATTATTAGTCAGCTCCTAAACAAATTTACTTGGTAGTTGTCACAAGGATATTCA
Organism: Picea mariana; assembly: GCA_032191745.1. Taxonomy (NCBI): domain Eukaryota; kingdom Viridiplantae; phylum Streptophyta; class Pinopsida; order Pinales; family Pinaceae; genus Picea; species Picea mariana. The sequence goes on along the minus strand of JASDQU010307389.1, from coordinate 50,874 downwards.
AATGATTGAAGGGAACAATGACTTATGGTTTTTGGTATCCTAGAAATCAGAATTTTTAGTTAACCACTTATTCAGATGCATATTGGGCAAATTATGTGGATGAGAGAAAGAGAACCAATTGAGGTGCCTTCTTCATGGGTGACTCGTTGGTAGCATGGATTAGTAAGAAGCAGGGATCTATTTCCTTATCAACTACAGAAGCAGAGTACATTGCTACTGCTACTTGCTGCACTCATATTTTATGGATGATACAAACTCTTGCAGATTTGAAGGTAACTTACACTTATCCCATTCCACTTCACTGTGATAACACCCATGCCATCAGTCTCTCTAAGAATCCTGTACTTCATTCAAAATCTAAGAACATACCAATAAAATACCATTTTCTTAGAGAACAAGTTACAAACAGAATTATTCAAGTGAATTATATTCCTTTCATAGAACAAATAGCTGGTATCTTTACTAAACCGTTAGCAGTGACCCCTTTTGGATATCTTTTTCAAAAGTTGGGGGTTATAACTTCTTCGTCTAATATGTTCACCTGATCAGGGGGAGTGCTTACTTGAATATCTAATGTATTTCTAAGTTCCTCATAGTTGACATGGGGAGTATGTACTGCAATAGCTCAAGGGGAGCATGTTACTTCTTTGACATTGATGTCAAAGGGGGAGAAAGTGTAATGGTAAGGATGCTATGAGTAGTGTCTTCAAGGTTTCCATCAATGCCAAAGGGGGAAATTGTTGGCATATTTATTATGAGAAGACAGAAGGCAGAGTATTTGTTTGTCATTGATGGCAAGCTCAGCCCAACGATGAAGAACAAGAAAAAGTGGCAAGGCCAGCAGTGCAACGATGATCACATGGCAAGATCAGAAGCATAAACTCCAGGAGTGAAGGAAGCAACTCACGGCAGAAAATCGCGAAATGCAAAACCACGACTTAATCTCCATTTCGGTGTTTCAGATACCAGGAGTTGGAGGTGTCAAGGACACTCATGACAAGAATGATGAAATCACAAAATGCGAAACCATGACTTAATCTCCATTTCAGATACCGAGAGTTGGAGGTGTCAAGGAAACTCACGACAAGAATGATGAAATCGTGAAATACGAAAGATCAGAGTATGTCAAAGACTCCATTTTGGAGTTTTGCAGACCAAGAAATCAAAGATCAACGAAACTTTAACCTTTGAAGTAGTGAACCTCTAAATCTCAAAACAGACACATCAACAAACCACGCTAGCAAACCACATCAGCTAAGGACACATGGCACAATCAGGAAATGACAAGTGTCAAGATGATTCAACATTTTAGGCACATGTAAGTCACGAGTCAGAGTGACATGTGGCAGCTACTCGACACGTGTTAATCCATGTGTGATGTCACATCGAAACATTATATTTCAGGGTTTTTACATAGCAAGTAGAAACTTCACCATCACGAAGTCTCAAACTCTGAAATGTTGAAAGGGACAATTGTGAGCCTCGAAAACCCGAAAGGAAAAACTCTGAAATCTCGTCAACCGTCCATCTCAGTGGGTTATGTGAACCGTCTGATCAGTTTAGAGCTTTTGTGATCATGAATTTTATAATGTTGAAGTCACGATGACTCGAAGGAAAAAATGTTAAAATCCCGTCAGTCATTCAATTAGGAAAAGAAGGGATCGAATTATGAAGTTTTGTGGACCATTGATCTGGCTCCATTTTGGGGATTGCAACTTGAAGTGTCGAGACACTTCTTCACAGGATTGCCGAAATGACGAAATATCGAAATGAAAAAAATACCTTTTGGTGTAGGCTGTGGTCACCGTTGGTGGTCATGTGAGAGGGAGGAGATAGCACCAAGCTAAGCTCATTTTCAGAGATCGTAACATGAAGAGTTTAGACTCTTCACCATAGGAATGCCGAAATGCCGAAATGTTGAAATGCGAAATGTCGAAATCAACGCGATACCCTATGCTTGTAATCCAACGATGTTGGATACCTGGAAATATAATCGAAGGGCTACTGCTACTCTTCATGATTAATTGTTCAGTTATGATTTAGTTAGCAGAACCGAAGCATGGTTCTTGGATGGTTGGCGTTTGAGTTGTTGAAGCATTGATCTAGGGATTTGAGGGGTAACTGAAGGGGTTCTAGTGTAGAAAAGTAACACACAGTAACTGTGTGTGGTTGGTCATTTTAAATGAAAAATGAGCTGAACTGTAAGAAAGGGAAAATTACAGTATGTGCAGTGTGAGACCGAAAATATGCGTAGTGTGAGATAAAATTCAAAGATAAGTAATAGATGAGGCATAGACAGAAGCAAGAGAAGAATTGGAGAACAACTTGAAGCAGAGCAGAATTGCAGAATAGACAGAGAAAGAGAAGAATTGCAGAACAGTTAGAAGCAGACCAGATTTACAGAACAGAGAACAAGTGGTAAGAATCAATTTATCTATGTTGTTGGTTATTGAATCATTTATTTATAAACAGGGAGGTAGGGTGGTGCTAGGGAGGACTGTAGTCCTCTAATATTCGAGTTGGTGCTTGAATATTGGGAGTTGTATCTTCCATATAGTTGTGGCTAGAAAACAAGATCGCAGGGTGGTTCTTGGGAAAACACAAAGTTTTCTATATGTAAGTTGGTGCTTGTATAAGTGGAAGTAGGTGCTTCCATCCAGTCGGTGCTGGAACACTCAGGGAGTTGGTGCTTCCTTCTAGTGGGTGCTAGAGAAACCAGAGAGTTGGTGCTCTCAAACAGGTTGGTGCTTGTATAAGTGGAAGTAGGTGCTTCCATCCGGTCGGTGCTAGAACACTCAGGGAGTTGGTGATTCCTTCTAGTCGGTGCTAGAAAAAACAGAAAGTTTGTGCTCTCAACAGTTGGAGCTTGTAAAACAGAGGTAGTAGCCTCACTTTGAGTTGGTACTCAAACATAGATGATGTACAGAGCTTAAAAGACTACCTATCATTTCGAAGAAGAAGAGGTTTTCTCCCTTTATGGGTTTCCTCGTGAAAATTTGTCTCTATGTATATCTTATGTGTGATTGATGCTCATTATTTATGTTGTTCATATTATGTATAATATTGATGGTCACTTGATGAAAGATTAAAAATGGCTCACCAAACTTAATATTGTTTAAGCACAGTAACAACTGATTCACCCCCCTCTTTTAGTTGCCTTAACAATTTCAACATCTTTCTCCTTATGAAATAGACCCAAGTATATCTACATCTATCATCAACAAAAAAAAGAAAGTACGAAGCACCATCAAGTGACCTAGTTTGCATAGGTCCGCATACATCAGTATGAATTAATTCAACTATATCAGTTTGTCCTTTCTCTATATGTATGAGAAACTCCTCTCTATGTTTCTTACCAAGTGCACATGCTTCACATGGAAAATGATCATTCTTCATAACAAGAAGAACTTCTACCATTGTTTTTCTTTGCAACAACATCAAATCATTGTAATTGAGGTATCCATACCTGTGGTGCCATAACTCTTTTGTTGACATTGTTGTGGATGTCAATGCAACATAGAAGTTCATTGTCATATCCAACTTATACAATCCACCAACTCTGGTACCCATGGAAATAATCATGTATTGATCCTGGACATATTTTACAACCCACCTCAATTTACCAAATTCCACTTTTAAATTATTAGCAATGATAGTTGAAACATATATTAAATTATTTTTAATACCATGAACATACATCACATCTTGAAAATGTCTCAATTGTCCATTATGTAATTTCACACTTATTACTCCATAGCCCTGAACTTTATGTGATCTGTTGTCTCCTAAACAAATGTTTGTTCTATCAATGTTTTCATAATATTCATCATACCATTCTTTATTATAGGACATATGAGTTGATCCACAAGAATCTATGAACCATGCATTCTCATTATCGGTTTCTACAAACAATACAACTTTAGAAATAAACAACGTAAGATTTTTAAATCCATCATTGACTGAAGTGTCTTTATGCAAAAAATTTCCATTATGTCTTTTATATCTTTGATTGGAGTCGTGATTCTTTCTTCTATAACCATCTTTGGCAAGATTTTTGGGTTTGCCACAATATTCACATTCAATATTTCTCTTAATATAAGAATCAAGAAGTGCCATACCTTTCTCCTTTTCTTGAAACCTACCTCTGTTCTTGTCATGCGATTTACCTCTGTATGATCTTTTACCTCTTGCAATCAATGCCAAATCTGAGCCACTTGAGTCGGGATCGGAATTCCTCATTCTTTCTTCCTCTTGAAGAAGAATTCCAACCAATTCATCAAAAGTAGGGGGTGTTTGTCTAATAGAGAGTGTCAATATAAAAACTTTATAATCTTGCACTAAACCTTTCAAAGTGATAGTTTCTAAATAACTATTGGAAACCTTTCAGAAATATCACCCAACTTATCAGTTAAATCTTTAATTCCAGACAGAAAATTATTTATGCTTTTATTGGCTTCCATTTTGATAGATAAAAGCTTAGTTTTTAAGAATAGAATTTAGTTTGCATTAGAAGTTTCGTACAAACCTTTAAGAATTCTCTTTGAAAGTTTTACAATCTCTTATATGAAAAATGATGTTGTCCTTTAGGAACATTCACAACAACACTTTCACCTTCATTTTCCATTTTTCCCAATCTAGAATTGGGGTAGCACTTGTGGGCTTAGGCTCGGGCTCGGCTCTTTTCACAATCATCCATAAATTATATGTTTCAAGCACCATTATCAACTTAAATTTCCAATTAACATAATTTTCTCCATCAAGTTTGGTGGATTCTTTTAGATAAGAATCAACTAGAGGATTTGACCTCTTCCACCGCAAAAAATTCAGCAAGCTCAACAACATAAACTTAATTGAACTACCTTTTTACTTCTGGAGTCAATGAACTGGTTTACTGGGGACAATCTCAGATTTGTTGAGCAGCAGCGTGGGATCACAGATCAGGTCTCACACCCACTAGGCAATGAACACATNGCAAATCAATCCTCAGCAGCAACGATTTGCTCACGTCCTCTCTACACACAGGCAACCCTCTCTTAACTCATGGTTTAGCAGTCTCGAGCAACAATTGTACGCTTTACATCATAATTGGTTTTCTCCTCAGCGCGCAGTGATTACACCAGATCACTGCTCAAGGAACCAACACGCTGCTCTGTTGACAAATTCGTAGTCGTTTTGAGAAAGAAACAACTCAAATTCGTTCCAATTTGAAAGATATTCTTGGACAAGCGATTCACAACTCAGGTCTCTACGCAGTACGCAGGACATTCTAAATTCACGATTACTCTAGAAGTTTCCACATTATTATTCTAATAGATATTACTGCTCTTACAGAAAATAATCAGGATTAGTAGCAAATAATAAAGAATAGTCCAAACCCTCGCCTTCAAGCTAGGAGCACCCCTCGTTCTCTAGGCCTTCCTATAGTAACTTGAAGCTACACCGCCACAACTATGTGTTGTAAGATGAAATGTAATCTCATCAGTCTTCCACATATTCAATCTTGGGCTTTCTCAAGAGATCTTTCCGATAAGATAACACCATTTTCCTCCTTCGTGGAGTTATACACATTGCCTTTAAACAATAACTTGGAATTTGGAAATTTGATGAGTAATATAGTTTTTGATAGCGGGAGCGAGAGAGCACCATCTTCCTCACTCATCCAGTTATACATTACTTTTAACAAATATTTTTAATTTGGAAAATTTATGAGTAATCGAATGTCTAATGAAATATTGTGAAACGATATCTCTACCAGTCTCATATATATAAATAAATAGAGGCATCATGCCAAGTTGATAAAAAACTGAGGCCCCATAGTAGGAAATCATGCTTTCATGAGTGCATCCTGTAAATTGAGATTTAATATTCAAATGAACAAATCCTGCACATGGTCATCTGAAAAGTTGACAATGAATGATTTCAATAATTATATACAGACATTTTAAAACACGAGTATTAACAGGCATAAGACAGTAAAACTTAAGTACTCTCTCAAATGAAAAAGAATATCAAACCTCTGATATATCAGACTTGTATCGAGTTAATTATCAGGTTCGTAGATTTAAATGACTCTTTCTGTAGAATCAATCCAAGTGCACTAGGAGTTTTAGCTGAATTCATTTCTACATTCAGAAATGAATTCTGAATAACAAAAAAAATTCTGAAAAAGAAAAAAAATAAATAATGATTCATGTAAATTTATAAATTTATATGACCTGATTCCGCAGAAAAAACCATTTCGTACAACAGCAAGCCAACGCCCATCTAATACTCAAGTCCATCTGTAAATCCCGGTCTGGCCATACATATTACAATAGGGAGAATTGTTCCTAACCAGAGGAATCTCATGCAGTAATCCATCATTCAGCATACCGGGAACAACCATGTCCGTGTCATTGAACCCTTCGGCGAAGCCAGAGTAATCATCAATCGAAACATTTGTACTTTGGCTTTCCACGACAAGCATCTGACTATTGGTATAAGAAGTATCTTCGAGATTTTCTGTGCCAACTCCTGTAGAGACCACCACCGACGATGGACTCTTGGGACTCGTCTGCCTCTTCTTTTCCTTTGATTTATGGATAGACTTCCCTGTGAGTTTCTGAACCAATGACCGAAAGTTTTGTGGATCAGTTTTGATAATCTTGGGTTCATAAACATATACAATACGGATTGTGGGAGTCATAATATTCTTGTTCTGGGAATATTTGCTTGATCGTCCTTCATCTTTGGCACCAGAATCAGACTTGGAAATCACATGAGAAGATTTATTGGCACCCAACATGGCAGATTGCGATCTAGACATCGGTGTATCTTCAGAAATCTTGCACTGTTTCATTAGTCCTCCTACGGGCAGCTATCAATTAATCCGGTCTGTGCAAGTGCGACCTCTAGGGTTTTAACACCTCTTAGTTGAACAATGGATTTAATACCTGTTGGCTATTTGACGAGGTGCTAGTTGAACAATGGATTTAATACCTGTTGGCTATTTGACGAGGTGCTAGGTTACGCAAATATTTTCTCAGCGTCACGATCAATAGCATTACTGATATGATGCATTTCAGGTAACTTGAAGATCAAATTTGAAAGGCACAAATGGCTTCCAACAGCGTGAATTCAATTTCCGATTGATCATTGCATACAATGAAACCATATATAGTAAAACAAGCCGTCGGAGATTGAGGAACTGGCCCCTTAAATCTCGCAGAGCTATGTAACATCCGATCCGAAAAGATCGGGAATGAGATTTAATTATAAGCAACTTGAGCAACCAAAAGCAGTTGACTTTCTTCTTGGATCTCTTCTACAAGTATTTTGTGACCGTCTTGAATTTATGAAAATGAGAATGATAGTTACATTGTGGTTCGTTCATGGTCACTCAGTAGCATGCGTTGGGATTGGCGGTCCCATATGGTAGCAGGCGGGGAAAGCTCTCATATGAGAATCTTGACCTAAAAACATTGAATCTTCCTACAAGGCTTACTTTCAAACCAATTATTGCCCTAGACAGGGGTGTATTTATGGAAAACTTCCAGATTAATAATTTTTTAATTAAAAATATGTAATGTCTTTTTAATATTTAATTATAGAAAAATATTCTTATTGTTAAGAAATTAAAAGTTAAAACTAACACAGATAACCCTTGTACATATCATTTTGCTTCAATTACTTGTAAAAGCTTTGTCATTCTGCTTCTTTTAATCATAAAAGCATTTACTTATTAACTTAATTAACCTACTTACAGGTATAAGCTATGGCTAGCCCCAAAATATGAGGCTCCTGGTGTCCAAGAATTATTTAACTATAGAAAAATATTTTTATTTTTTACAAATTAAAAGTTAAGATTAACACAGATAACCCTTGTCCATGTCATTATGCTTCGATTACTTGTAAAAGCTTTGTCATTCTGCTTCCTTTAATCATAAAAACACTTGATTAACCCAGATTATTTGTTAACTTAATTAACCTACTTACAGGTATAAGCTATGGCTATCCCCAAAATATGAGGCTCCTGGTGTCCAGGGATTATTTAACTATAAAAAAATATTCTTATTGTTCACAAATTAAAAGTTAAGATTAACACAGATAACCCTTGTCCATGTCATTATGCTTCGGTTACTGGTAAAAGCTTTGTCATTCTGCTTCCTTTAATCATAAAAACACTTGATTAACACAGATTATTTGTTAACTTAATTAACCTACTTACACTTACAGGTATAAGCTATGGCGAGCCCCAAAATATGAGGCTCCTGGTGTCCAGAGATTAAGCAACTGGGCTAGTTTTTATAATCATTAAACAACATAATGGGCAAGCCTCGACAATCATTGTAGTTTTTATTTATAATTTGGCAAAACATTAAGTATTTAGTAAACTTAAAAACAACTGCATTATTAGAATGATATATGATTCATGATATAACATAGGAGTAATTTGACTAATTTGTGAATATGACATGGACTCGAAAGATGGAATTTGTAAAACATTTCGCTCGTCGTTGTAAAACATTTCACTTGTCACTTTAACGAGGACTAAAAGTTTCAGTTCTCTCATAGAAGAAATGTTATATCATTTTTTTTACGATCTTTAGAAAAAAAAATCCGGATTTTTTAATATTAATGGTACATTAAAAAAAAAAGTTTTGTGATATGTTTTTCCATGTTTTGGAAAGAAATCCTGATTTCATAATATTGATGGTACATTAAATATTTTAGTTAACATAAGCGTTATGGACCAACGTTATCATCACCTCTGAGTTGAATTATTAAAATACTTGACATCACAATCAAAAGTATACACATTTCGTTAAGTATCCGTCACTTCAATTAAAGTCATATTAATTATGTGTGATTGTTAATTGTTATTTTAAATTTTCTGGGCAACTTACACTTAAACTAATTCCGCAAATTTTCTTAATTGTATATTATCTTGTCACTTCAAGTAAGTCAAGCTAATCTTGAATGATTGTTGATTATTATTTTGATTTTAAAATAATTTACATATAAATTAACTATAAGTTTATAATATAAATTAAAATTAATTATATAAATTTTATAATATAAATTAAAATTAATTATTACATTTATAAAATATATTTTATAATAAGTTACATTATATTTATATATCCACATAAATTTATGTTAATTTGAAAGGTATTGTGTTTTAAGAGGATCAAATTTTTTGAGTTCAAATTTTTTAAGCAAATTTTATCAATTTAAAAAAGATTTTCATATAAAAAAATGTCATTTTTCTAAAAACATAATAAATTCAAAACTAAAATAAATTTAAATTAATTATTATTATATATATATATTATATCCAAATTTTATATTTAATATAAAAAAATAGATATATTCCTTATACTAAAATATCTTTAATCAAAATAACTTAATCATAATAAATTATTTATTTTTAATTATTTTATATATATTACTTTAAAAATTACATTTAAATATTTTATTTATGTTAAATATTAAAATATTTTTTCAGATGTCATATATTAACTTTAATATGGAAAGAATTATACATGTCCATACTTGGTGATAAAAATGCATCTCAACCCAAAAATAATTTATGTCCAATGAAACATATTCATTAGTAAATAAACACTAATAAATTATGATGCATATAAGATATATAGTGGCTCTCTTATGGCATGGAACATGGTTAAGAATACATGCCATGTGGTTAAGTAAAAGTGTAAATTTATGATTTTCACTTTGCATAAAATTCTAATTAGATCCACTATTATGAGAATCTATGAATCTATGTTTTTAATAGTTATGATAATAAACTTTTAAGAGTTATGACAATAAATTTTTAAGGAATTTTAGTAGCTCATTGTAAAGGATCACAAATATATTCTTTTTTTGACAAAGGGCCACAGTAGGCATAGGATATGGAGTACTCATAAACTCTCTCTTTTTAAAGAAAAAATGACCCCAAATTTGTTAGGAAGTATTCTTGAAATTAGAGTTTCATCATTATGATGGGAAATATTTATTTAGCATTTTGGCCCACTCAGGTTATATATATATATATATATATATATATATATATAAGGTTTACACTAATATTATTGTATAGGATTTTCATCTCTAACTTAAGGTTTACATAGATTAATATTTATGAATAATCATTTAGTTGTATTAGTGATCGTGAAATGAAGAAGACATGGTTCTACACTAATCTATGAGAGAATATTGTGTAAAAACTAGAAATATAATAGTTGCATCAAAGAAATAAAGAATATACCATAGACAACAAAATTCTCTAGGGAAAACCTTTCTAACAGAAAAACCCCATACTCTAAATCAAACTCAATGTATTATTTAACAACGAAAAATAGTTACAACATAGAGTATCTATGCTCTTAGCTAGTTTTTTCAATAGTGTCATAATTCTAGAGAAATTTTGGAAACATAACAATAAGATGAGACTCACACTCTATGATTTCCTTTATCCCTAGCACACATAGTAAAACCATAAGCAAATTATGGTTTTCCATTTTTGCATTCTAGAAACCACCAACAGGTAATTTCCTCTGTTATTCTCTGTCACTACTTTCCAAGTATTCTCTACTCTACTATAACATTGTAACTATTATATTCTCCACTGTAGCACTATAGATATTCTTTGATCCATTGTAGTACTACAAAATGTATGATAGACATGTCCCAACATCCTCCCACTCGTCGTATACCTCGCAAGGGTGAAAGGGAGAATGCATCGAACTATGAGCTAATTTATAGGGCCCATAAGTCCATAGATGCACATCACCACTTGCATTTACCAATGCTCAGATATTTCATCAATGCATTTACAACGTTCTGCAAGGTGTCAACTTTCTTTAGTAACACATTTCCATCATCTACCATGTCCCTAATGGAATGGTAATGGATGTATATATGATTTGTCTTTGCATGAAACATTGTGTTCTTAGCCAAAAAAGTGAGAGTATTTCTATTACATTAAATTTTAACAAAATCATAATATATTTTTGACTTATCCATACTTCTAAACATGGTTTCATAATCCAAATGGATTCCTTGAAATAATTTGTACATTCCATATACTCTCTATATATTTTTTCTTTCTCATCAAACTCACTTCTCCCCTTAAAACTAAAATGTGAATCCACTCATATATCTCCTTCTATCTACATCCCCTACCCAGTCATAATCCACATAACCTTATATATCCATTGAGTTTGGGTCCCCTAAAAAATCACTATTATTGAAAATTGAATATCTAGAGGTACCTTTCAAAAATTTGAAGGCCCTCCTCATTGAAGCTTAGTGTTCACATCTATGATTAGCCATGACTCGACTCAAGACTCCCACAACTTAGAAAATGTTTAGTCTAGTGTATACCATAACATACATAAACTACCAACTGAACTATGATAAGGAATGTAAATTACATCCTCCATCTATATAGGTGTTGTAGGGAACTCATCAACTGGAAGCTTAGTTCTGAAAAAAATTGAAACACTCAATGCTTTACAATCTACCATCTGGAAATTTTATAGCATATATTTTACATACTTACTCTTTCTCAATTAAATCCTTTGATTAACTCTATATCTCTTGATCTCTATTCCGAAGATATATTTTGCAACCCCCAAGTCCTTCATATCAAATTGTGCTAAAATTTGAGACTTAAAATCATAAATCATATCCTTATTGTTACCCAAGAATAGCATATCATCTACATATAGAGTGATAAAAAGGAAATGACCACCATCTTATTTTGAATACACATACCGATCTCTGATTCGAATCTCTGAAATTTTAATCCCCAAACAAAAGGATAAAAATTTTGGTACCACATTCTCGGAGATTGTTTGAGACCATACAAAGATTTTATTAACTTGAAAACAAAAGACTCTTTATCTTTTTCAACATAGTGCTCTAGCTATGTAATATATATATTTTCCTTCAAGTCACCATGTAGGAATATTTTTTTCACATCCATCTATTCTATCTCTAAATCAAAGGATGTTTCTATATATATAATAAACTAATAGATGTTAAATTTGAAACCAGGGAAAACATATCATTTGGTCTATCATGGACTTTTTGTTGATTTTTTCTTGGTCTTTGGTAGTAGTTGAACTACTAACCTCTTCTCACCCTCTTATGGATGCACCACTATGGGAGAAGATTTAACTTCTCTAAAAATAACATTCCTACTATAAAAAAAATTCTAGCCATAGGATCCCAAATCTTGTACCCTTTCACACCAAAAACATATCTTGTGAAGATACATTTCACTTCCTTATTATCCATCTTGTATTGCTACTCCTTAGGGATTGGGTACATGCCTCACAACCAAAGACATGAAGATGTTGAAGTGTGTTATTGACCTTCCATACCTCCATAGGGGTCTTATCCACTAGCGATGAGGTGGGAGACTTGTTAATCAAGTAACATGCAATATAAATTGATTCAACCTAGAAATTATTCTCTTGGTCAAATCCACTTAATGTACTCCTATCTCTCTCTATCAATGTTCTAGTCATCTATTCTACAACTCCATTTCGTTGATGGGTATTTCAATTTTTAGTATGTATTTCATTTCCATTATTGATACAAAAACTATTAAAATATATAGAAAAAAACTCAAGTCACCATTATCAGTCCTCAAAACATCGATCTTCTTACTAGTTTCATTTTCCAAGAGGGTTTTAATCTCCTTAAACTAACTAAAAATATTCTATTTAGTTCTTATAAATTATAACCATGTTCTTCTAGAATAATCATCTATTAATAACACATAATACAAAGCCTTGGATTTCAAAGGAACTTTAACTAGAGAAAGAACATTATAATGAATTAAGTCCAACAACCCTAAATATTTGTGAGAACTAAAATAAAATTGAACATGATTTGTTGGCATTGTGCATGGTTGTAAGACCCTAGGTTTGAGTTATCTTGACCAACAAAACCCTTCAGAAACTGGCCATTTCAGAATCACTTACATACAGATGAAGTCTCACCCGAGGCATCTATTGGGGTTGCAAGAACCGACTTTCTGCAGTAGTGAGGGTATGGGAGGTGATCATATTTTTCATTCTTACTTATCTGTTTTGCGTGCATTATTTTGTATTTTCTCTTTTAGTGGATTCAATTATGCATTACCATTATACTTCATATTACAACATAAACCAAGTATTATGACATTGATACTATTGCACTATGATCACACAGAGAATAATTCTAGTCTAACATACATCAAGAAAGTATCCATGACCAATCACATGAAAGAAAAACAACAAAGTAGTTAATGTGGTTCACCCAACTTTGCTTCTCTATTATTCTTTATGCAATTTTCTTAGGATTATCAACTGCACTTACAAAGATACACCATGCTATATTTTTCCTTCTCCTATCCTAGTCGTTTTGTAGTGCAAGCCCCTCTCTCTCTGCATCATCTCCTTAACATTTAGACATAGAATCACTAGCGACTTATGTAGATCATTCTATCATTCTCTTCTTTACCAGAACATAATGCCTATTCTCCCAACCCATTGCATTTTTATACAGAAATGCTAAGGATTAAAACCCTACTTTTCTCTTCCCAAAGCCTTATTACAATTCATGATAACTCAAATTGACTTCTTGTTCAGGCTGCCTTCACCTGCCTTTTCGTCTGCATGTTTCTTTTACATATTGGTTGTTGTTATTCCTACTTTTGAGCATCCTTCTATCTTAAACACATCGGGACATTGTCCTTACTTTTCACCTTCTTTATTCCTTTCTTTATTCCTCTACTTTATTACTTTTCTCTATATGTTCTTTCTACACACTGTACTCCTAAATGCACCTCAACTACACACTCTCGAGTCTTCCTTGTCTTCCTTCTTCTTCTTCTACCATGCACCTCTTCCATACCTAGGATTTTCATGAATATTATTTCCACAATGCATATCCAACAGGCCCCCAACACTCACCTATGGATTGTCCCGAGCCACTTAGGCCTGTTCTGCGCTCCTCCATCCTTGGATAAACATTTGGGAGGCCTACTTATCTAACACAAATTCCTTTATTATTTCATCCTTAGTTTCAAAAATTTCTTCTACACCCTGCATAATCAGGGAAGTAAGCTTTGCTTCCATTTCATGTGCTTCTTGTTTCACATTTCCCTATCCAGTGGCTAATTCTCCTATCACCCTCAATGCTTCTTCTTGTAGAGTTCCTAAGTGGTGTTGAAGAAAATTTTGTTTATCTTGCAACTTTTCAAATTCCACATATGACTACCTCTATTCCAAAATGGTCGTCATTTGTTTAGTTGGTGGAAGATTGTTTATGATTTTTTAATCTTTCTGCTCCTTTTCCCACACATCCATTAATTTTTATTCCACAACCTTCATCTCTAGATCCTCTACCATGTTTTTCCATATTTTCATGCTTTCCTCGCAACGTTTTGCACATTGTTCCTCCACTTTCTTGATATTTTCTACGACTATCATCGTTGTTCTCTCTTTGTCTGCTCTTTCCTCCGGTGGTGTTCCCGGTGTACTGCGAAATTGTAGGTCCTCAATCCCCATGCAGAAGCCTTTGATGACTTCAATAATTTTCAAGACCTTCTCTTTCATAGTAGCCTCTACTACTATCAATACCTCAAGAATTTCCTTGTACAAATTTTAGACAATCACCTTATAATATGTGTATAGTGATGCAGGAGCATCATCATCAAAGTGCGCATGGAAGACAACTCATCTCCCTAGCACGCCTTTTGGAATAATTTTGAACTTTAAAAGATGGTGTATTCTGTAAATATTTTTGAATCGATTGCAATTAAAGAAGATCTTAAGTATTCAAAGGTTGAACAATCACATGAGATCGATATCATATTTCCTTTAATATAATAGATTGCAGTACAGATATGGAGCATTCTCTCTTATTTGTCTGTCTTGAACATTTATTGTAATAAATCCTTTGTAGTTGAAAGCTTTTAATTAGATAGGAGAGCTGTAAGGTAGTTGGAAGGAAACTCTATGAGCCCTCTTATATAAATGTGTGTTTTGTTGCCTAAATAAGGCTGCTGAAATTTACTTGAAGACTGATGAATGTTATTGTTGTTGAATATTATTAGAGTTGTAGCCATGTATATAGCATTTGAATGAATATAACATAGAGTATTGATCCAAAGTGTCTGGTGTTGTTATTATTGTGTCTATTTGAATGAATGGTAGGCTTTATATTTAAATTATGTTCTCTATTATTACTTGTTCTCCTATATGCATGGATTATACTATTGAATGTATGAATCTGTGAGAGTTAGATAAGTTTCAATTGTTTCTCTTCTACGAGCCTGTGCAAGGAGTGCATAGTGTCTGCAAGGTGTGCATTGACAGATTCTATTTCGACTCAAAAGATCATAAGAGATAAATTTAAGATTTTGTATGCAAGGAGTACATAAGTGTCTGCACGGTGTGTGTTGATAGAATCTGTTGTGACTCGGAAGTTTAGGAGAGATAACTTTTAACTTTGTATGCAAGGAGTGCATAATTGTTCACCAAGAGTGCGTTAACATAGTCTTTTGACTCAAAATATTAGGAGGAGTAACTTAAGAGTATTTGCAGAGGCGTGTCAGAAATGTTGCAAGGTGTGCATAGTCACTCACAAAGAATTTGAATCATGAGATGAGACCTGTTGAAAGGCGTGCACAGAGTCGAAATTCGACTAAGTGTCAAAGAAACACTCTGAGGAGTTGGATTTTTCAAGGAAGAGCAAGCTCAAGAGGGAGAGCAATTGAAAATTATTAAATAGGCAGGAACCCTTTAAGGTTTCATAAATTAACGAGAAAGATATTTTCAGGAGGAAGTGGGATCATTTCAGACCATTAGATCTAGGAGAGTTTCACAAAGGTTATCTGTGGAATCCTTCGGCACTTCATGGTTCATATTTTTTGAAATGTTTGAAGAGCGGGGACCACCAAAGTCCTCAATCCATGAAGTAATCCTAACTGTTGGTTGTGAGGAGGATACTTGGCAGTGGATAAGCAAGTTTAGAAAGAAGAGCTTCAGAGAAATTGCATGGAGTAAATATCATTTTCAGTTGAAGTCAAAAAGAGAAAAGTAATCCTAGTCGTTGGTTACCGTGAGGATACGTGGCAACGATCCACAAGCGTCAAAGGAAGATTCCTTCCAAGGAAAAGAAAGGCAGAGTAACCAAAACCCCTAAAGACCGAAATAGCAAAGTCTATTTTGGTGGTTGATCGAAGAAGGACACGTGTCGATATATCGTGTACTTCGGAAGAATGGTACTTCGGGGAAAAGAGATCATGTAGGTTGCAAAAATCCCGAAGCCCAAAGTAGCGAAGTCAGGTGTGACCATTGATCTGGGAAGGACACGCATCACCATATTGTGGAATTCTAGTAAAACTGAGGAAGGTGGAGCCATTGACCAAGAGTCATCTGAAGTGGAGTAAAGGAAGGATCTGAACTGTACAATGGGAAAGGATGTGTGGCACTAGATCCATAGCTATGGGTACATAACACTTCGAAGTAAATGTGTGTTGTAACATTCAGAACTCTCAAACATTGAAGTTCTGAATTTGATCACAGTCGTTGGCCATAGGAGAATGAACAGTAGATCTGGGCCAAGCAAGTTCAGTGGTTTGGAGTTCAAGGAAACAATGGTTAGTTGTTGTCAAAATGGAAGAAGCCCAAACTTCCAAAGTGCCTTAAGGATTATCCCTGGGTCATATCTTGAGGTCATATGAGAGAAGAGCCTAGTAAAAGGAGCTAGCGCCCGCCAAATTAAATTTTCCAAGAGCGTCAAGAAAAGGGATTGTGGGTTCCATAGGACTTGGGCCTAAGGAGATAAGTGGCCTCTATTAAATTAGTTTGTGGCTAGCGGGGTCCCTAAGAGCTAATTCAACTCAAGTATTTGAATATCCTTGACCTAGCGGTCGAGCAACCCCTAGGAAAGAAGGGGGTTATGTGTCAAGTGGTATCAGAGCCTCAAATTGTGTTATGTGTGTGAAGAAAAGGTTAGCACAATGCCACCTAGAAGACGTGCAAAGCCACCTATAGAAAATCGAGCTTTGGAAAGGGAGATGAGAGAACTTCACACAAGGTTGGATGTTATGGAGACAATAGAAAGGAGAGCACCTCATGCTGGAGACATCAATGATGTAGAGAGTGAAGAAAGGGAATTGGAAGAAGATGCAAGAGAAGATGATGCAGAAGAACACTTGCTGAAAGTTGTTGTCAAGTTGAGAGATAGAACAAAGATAGACATCCTGATGTATGAAGACAATTTAGATATGGAATAATTATTGGATTGGATAATATCAATGGATAAGTACTTCTACTATGAAGATGTTGATGAGGAGAAGAAGGTGAAACATGTTGTCTCCGGATTAAAAAGGCATGCAGCGCTGTGGTAGGATGAATTGTAGGCTGACAAAATATGGAAAGGAAAACAAAAGATCAATAGTTGAGACAGAATGGTAGCCAATATGAAGGCTAAATTCATACGCAAGGAATATCAGATAAATCTATTCAGGAAGTTGTAGAACCTGACACAGAAGGGAATGATAGTGAAGGAGTACAGATAGGATTTCTACAAGTTGAACATCAGGGCTGGACAGAGAGATAAAGTTGATGAACAAGTTTCTAGGTATATAAATGGCTTGAGATATGAAATCAAGGATGAAATCAACATTATGACAGTGAGGATAGTGGAGGATGCTTATCGGAATGCACTAAAGGCAGAGGAGAAGTTTGCTAGAAATCAAAGCCAACAAAGAAGAGGAAGTATTATAAATAAAGGTAACGGGATTGTCCATGATAAGAAAGATAAGCCCAAGGTTGAGGCTAAGAAACCACACAGTAAATCAAAAAAAGGAGGAAGTTCCTGAGGGAGAGAGTATGTTGGAAGAAATTATTTTCCTTGAGGAAGAGGAAGAGGTAGTGGAGGAGAAGTGAAGTGTTATGCATGTTGAAAGACATGACACATGTCTTGGGAATTCCCTAAGAGAAAGAAATCATGAGGAGGTTGATCAAGATTATTTTCGACACGAAATGAGAGCGGACATATAATAAAGAAATGCATAGAGATATCGCGTATATACAATAATATAACATAAATATATCAGAGATGCAACCATAAACACAGATATACAGTAGTAGATGATTTCTATTAATGAAAGAAATGTACAGAGACTGTAAAAATACAGAGTGAAAGACTTGCTAGAATGGTGGCAGCTTATCTCTGAGAAGAGATGTGATGGTTACTCGCATTCGCAATAAGATGATTGCAATGAGGCTCTAAAGGCCTTTTTACAATAAGAAGGAATGCCAAAAACACTAGACATCCAAAAACATAACCCTGGGATATGAAGTGCCAAAATTCATGTGGGCCCCATTTGGGTAAGTTAGTACATTAACTTCCCGGGGTTGTAACTTTTGGATACGATCTCCATTTTAGGCATATGAAAACTCGTTGGAAATGTATCATTGAGGAGATTCATTTTGGGTGCTCAATTATGCCTTTAGATCTCATTGAGAACCTTGATCTAGAAAAACCTTCATTTGGGCCCTCAAAATGGCCCCGGAAGTTAAAAACTGCTAAAAATAGTAAATTGCCAAAAAACTGTTTTGATCCAGTCGAAAACGGTGGGTGGCCACCAATATCCACCTGCATCAATCCTCTTTCCTTAGTAATATACTATCTCCTTTTCATTTAGTTTCGGGGGGAGAGAGAAAAGTGTTTTCTAAATCTGCATCTTGGTGAGCTGATTGCCTTGCTGGAGACGTCGTGCTGCTAAGTTTGTGGAAGTCTGTCATGAACCTGTCAAAGTTGAGGTTGTTAAACAAGTTAGGCTACATGAGAGGATGATGTGTAGAAGGAATCTTTGCGCTTTGTTGCAACCTTGTTGACCTGCTTCTGTTCGATAGAAGGTGCTTGGGACAAGGCTCTAGTAGTTGCAATGTCCTTATGTTCCCCTTTTGAACAGATTGTGAAGAAGCTGAATTTTGCAATATGAAATAATACCTTGCGACACTTTTTAGGTGGAACAGTAGTCGGAACTATCTCTGGTATTCTGTAGATATGGCCCCCTAGAGAAACAACGACACTCTAGGGTCGTGACTCATAAAAAACATGGCATCTCCACATATATGGTTGGCTCAAGAGAACATCACAGACATCCGGTGGGGAAACATCACATAATACCTCATCCTTGAAGGGTTGGATTTCATATGATAATCAACACTGCTAGATGACATGAAGATATCGTCCTTGGAAAAGCCACCTGATGTTGTATGGCTATGGGTGTGGTGTTGTCGACAATCCCAACTGTTTTATGACCTTTGTTGAGATGAGGTTCTTCTAGCTTCTGCTATCAATAATAAAATGCAATGGGGTCCCCTTCACCCACATCAATGAATGAAAAAGGCACTCCCCCTCTTCAGGATCTATTGGTTCTTCTAGTTGAATTACTGCAGTTGCAACAATAACAGTGGGGC
>JASDQU010307388.1:32401-61665 GCA_032191745.1 Picea mariana | reverse complement strand
AGCATTTTCTTCAAACTTTACTTTATTCTGACATGACTAATTTTGGATTAGTCAAAAACCCTAACTTGAAATAATCATAACTATGTACCTGTAATGAATAAAGATCTAAAAAATATTACACAATGTTCTTCGATTTCTTTTATGCAATTCCTCCATATTTCACTACTTGGAACCTCTCATAAAAGACATTATAGAAAAAATGGCATACCTTTTTGAATTTTGGCTTATTCTAGAGAGCAAAATTGTAGAGCATGCCCCACAAAAAATATTTGTTGCTTGTATCTGAAAATTGTACACAGAATACTACAGAATGCACTCTAACCAATAAATTTTGTCTTACTGAATTTGGATTTGTTATGAAGAAGTTATGACATTTTTACCTAAAACACATGTTTCAGACTAGTTTCAAGACTAGCCACAAGCCCTATTTTCGATGGTGTGTAACTCCAAAAATACAACGACCCACAAGATGACATTTTTATCACTGCTACTTGGATATGTCTCCTCAATGGCCTCCCAATTTCACGGTCTGAATCATTCTAGAAAAATATTTATTGTGAAAATGGAGAGATGACCAGTAAACAACATACCTTAGAAAGCATCATCAAAATAATTTATCCTCACTTGAATTTTGGCCTTCTTTACTTCACCTTCCCTCTGAAATTTGGCTTAGATATCCTTTGGTTACCTTAGTCACATGTATATATTCAATATTCTCAAGTGTGATTAAAATGAGAGAGCCTTTCCTCTTATTTATACTTTCATGTAGCTTCCTCAAGGGGTTACCTTTTAACCATCTTAACCCACTTTCGTTATTTAAGGGTTAACCCACTTCTAACGACTTGTCAAATTAGTAATTTATCCATTAACTTTATTATTAAGTAATTTATTTTGTATTCACATTGACTTATAGTACACTCATCACTTCACTTTATTATTTACCTTCTAAAATGTGTTAAACCACTTTGACTACTTTGAACTTTTGGGGCTTCTAGATGACTCATGAGGGTTCTCCAACTTCACATGGCCATAAATCTATAACCGTGAGGAGTTATGTGATGTTTTTTTTAGAACTCAACACACCCTAAAAAAATCCTTATCAAATTTTGTCACTTTTTGTGTACCACTTGTTTTCTGCACTATCTGACTTGATTTCATTTTGGAAAATGTTTTGTCTTTGTTTGTTATCATGACTCTAATCACCTATTCGGGTTTTTTTGAACTTATGAAACCCCAAGACTAAAATTCCTTAACACCTGAATTAAGAATCGATAGCCAAACACTACACCTAACGCGCTCAGGTTCGACATTGGAAAGAATTCAAGCAAGTAAAGGAACCACTCAAAAAACAACAATCGTTGAGCACCGATATTCATCGGCATCGACATAAGTCATTTTTGGTTTGCGTAAGTTTTTCGCCTAGAGGATTGAGATATAGTTGATCCCCTTCGGCATCGATAAAATATGAGGAGGATAGGTGCTAACAAAGGATGAAAGGAAATCACTGATAGTCGATGCCCAATGCATTTTTATCAGGATCAGGGAAAATCCAGAAGGATCACAACAAATATTTTGACCACGATAAATTTATCCCCAATGCGTTTTCAGCATCATGACTTTTCGAGGGAGCCAATCCAAGAGCAATTGGGTAGGTTTATCACCGATCGTCGATCCTTGGCACTTTTCTCCATCGAACAACTAGGATTTGGTTTTAGAATGAATAGCTTAAGGAAAGTCCCGACTCCGATTAATACGAGCGAATTAAGTCACTGGTCTCAAACTCCACATGTCTTTACCAGGTAAGAGGGTCGTACGGTCTAGTTCTTTCCTAAGTCATTCTTGGTTCCCTAGGTCCTAGTCACACCTCCGAGTCAGCTTTGCCACATCAGAACTGTATGGAAAGATTGATCGGCATCGGAGATTTTGTAGGAGGATATCAACGGAAATGTTCGTAAGCATAATCCCTACCCCCGATCCACCCACTATCAAAGAAGCACGACGAGACATTTTCAACATTAGATACGAGTGGATCTTGGACATTTAAGGAGCTAATTAATACCCGATCCCGCATTAGTTGCTACCTCGTACACCAATTAAAAAAACATTTTTGAAATCGCCGATAGACCGCATCACCACCCACGCCTCTATCGTCAACCCATGATGAATTTAAGTTCTAACTCCTCTAAAGATTCGGTGGTAGATTTATTGAAATTTCACTCATAACCTGAATTGAATGGTTGATGTGACACCATAATATCTTCCCTATATAAATCTCTTGAACCATTGTGAACACATTCATTCTGCGCATAAGAGAATTCTAGACTATACTAACCCTTGTGATTACACAAAACTAGTTTTAACAAGATTCATAGGTATGTATCCAAGTATCCAAGTTTGTCAATTCGCTAGTTATAATTTATATGTGTTCGTCGGGTTTTCTACACAGTGTCTAAACTCTGCTCAAGTTGCAGGAACAATTTCTCTAAGAAATCCAACCACCAGATGCCCATCAAGAGCACCCAAGATGAAAGAACCAGAGAGAGGCAAAGGTTCTTCTCCAAGGACCGCGAGTCAATTGGAGTACGTTGTTAGGGTGGAGCCTGTCATCAAAACAAACCACAAAGAAAGTTTTCATCTAGCCTCCGGCCTTTGGCGATACAGAGGAAATCACTGTATCCAAGGTAACACTCCCACAGTGGGGGGATATCTTCAATAGGATTAGCAGGGAAGAATACTCAGAGTATATCCCACACAATGACCCCGACATAAGGGCACTTGATGACCAGGTGTTCCCTAACATATAACAGTCTTATTTACACATGGTGGTGAGAAGAACCCCCATTTTCCCCTGCTTAGAGGTCCTAAAGTGGCTCATCTACCACACATATAGGATTGAATGTTTAATCAACAATGAGAATGGTGGGTACATCGAAGTTTTCCTCTCAACAGAGGTCCAAAAATACAACAAGCTCAAGGACCAAGAGGAGCGACTCAACATGGACTTCGTGGTGAAGTTCTGTGAATTTCATGACACCATTCAGTTGATGGCCTCATGGTGGAGGGAAGAAAATAAATTAACCAATCAGAGCAATGGATGGTACAAGACAATCAACCTGAGGGAGCTATACGTCTATTTGATGGCTCTAATCTGTTGGCTATATGGAGAAAAGGATTGCTCCAAATTTTCAGAAGTATGGATGCCTTTGGCATACATAATTGCAATCGTCAGGAGCAGTTTCAACTGGGGAGAAATAATCTCCAAACAACAAATCATTTGTGTGCATTAGGCTTAGATGTCGAAGGAAGGAGAGGAACCAAATTTCTGCATGGCCTCGTACTTGTTATATTTCATGTGCACTAGGAACGTTATCACGGACATGAATCTGAGTTGGTATGTTGCAGAACTCCTGGTCCACATCTACTTCAACATGTTATGGGAAAACAAGTACAAGAAATATTACTCCCTCATCTGCGATGAATTCATCACCCATATTTATTTTATTCTTTTTAAGAATGAATCCCTAAGGCTATCGGCGATAGCCAAGAAAATGATAGCCAAGGTAGGACATTGGTAGTTGGACGAGAACACAACCTACATCAAGGTGTTTGGGGCCACTGGAGCACCACATCTCCTATCATCTCATGTCTTAGACCGACTCGTTGTGGGAGAAATTTGTTATCAGACCATCCTGTAGGGCTATAACACCACATTGGTCAAAGACAAGAAATGATCCTTCATACCCTATTGTTTCCATGTGGGGTTATATCTGGTAAAGGATACTACTCAAGACAAACAAGAAGGGCCGAGCCAACTTGAATTTAGGTTCCCTACAGGCTGATTCCGCAAGAATTATCCTAAAGGCCTGATCCTCCAACATGTGTCACAAGTTTCATCCTATTGTCCATATGCTCGCGATAAGTTTGAGGATGAAGTCTTCACAGAGAACGCCCAAGACTAGGACGAGGTGGTGGAGAGGATGGCCAACCCAAACATGACCAAGTTCAAGGCCATGAGCATGTATGAACAAGTGGAAACAATAGCACAATCATCTCAAGAGGCCCTCAGTGCAAGGGAAGAAATCAAAGCAATAGAGACAACAGAGGTGCAAGGAAGGGGATCGTTATTGATACCAGAGGCACAAACAAGGGGTCTACGCTTAATGGCAGAGGCATAGAGAGTAATTTATCAATTGCAGAATGACCTGAAGCTCCTAGAGATGACAAGAGTTCCTGTCGACAACCCAATCAAAATTTGGGGAAGACCAAGTGACCCAGAGCCGATACAAATTGATGAAATCACCGAGTCATATAACCCTAAAGTTTCAATGCCACAGGTCGGATCACCAAGGGAAGTTTCAGCTTATCCTGAGATAGTGAGGACATCAAGGAGAGAAAGTACACCAAATCCTCTATTCGATATAATAACCATCTAAAACGATGAGGAGAGCTTAGAGGTGTCCCTAGTCACTCCGGTGAAAATCACAAAGGA
This sequence comes from Picea mariana, assembly GCA_032191745.1. Lineage (NCBI taxonomy): Eukaryota > Viridiplantae > Streptophyta > Pinopsida > Pinales > Pinaceae > Picea > Picea mariana. The sequence goes on along the minus strand of JASDQU010307388.1, from coordinate 57,176 downwards.
AACAAAACTTGAGAACACATATTCCCTGGGTCTCGATGCTCCAAGTTAGAGAAGTTTGCAGAACGAGTACGAGGTGGAAAGTACCTTGGAAGCTGATCCACTCAACATACTAAGAATCCCAATGGACAGCTCGAGGGATGAGCTAGGACCGGGTGAACAATGGGAAGGAATTCCACAACAGGAAATCGACATCTCAATAACTGATTATCAAGTAAGTACCGAGATTGCCCTTGATTCATCAATTTTGGCCAGTACTTAACCTCCCGATGAGAAACAACTAGAGGTCAAAAGTTTGGGACGTACAAAATAGGTTCAAGAATGCAGTATTGAACAAATATACACAGTCGGGAGCCTGGGAAACATTCTTACTTGGGGAGAGAAAAAATCCCCCAACCTATGGATGAGGTTGCCGATATACAAGCCATCGCCTACGACCCAAAGAGGAAAGTCATCATGAAGAGAACCACTAAGAAGAGGAAGCTTACTCTAGATAGTTCCATCCTCATCACCACAGAGGAAAAGTTGATCAGCACAGAGCATGCCAAGACGTCCAATGTCATCGACGCATGGATGGCGATCACAAATGCCACCCTAGATAAATCAAGGAAAAATGAAGAGGATTTGGTCACTGCACTAAAGGAGTTGGAGCATATGTGCCATTTGGATAAATACTATTAGGATTCCACATAGGCCATAGTGTTCTTGAGAAGCAATTTCCAGGATGCCTATAGTAAATGCACGAGTGAGCAGCACCTTTTCACTGTAGGGATAGCCGATTTCCAGGAAGACACCAATATGGTGCTAGAAATGTGAAAGGACATGGAAATATTCTATGTGAAATCCCACCAAACAATGGAAATAATTGATTACATTAGTGCGGTTCAAAAGGGATGAGATGCCAAAGAGCACGACATTCGGGTACTAATGGATATCAACATCGACCATATAAGGAATTTAACTAAATACTGGGGGAAGATGGCCCAAGAACCTCATCAGAATATCCAAGAGAAATAGGTTGATTGCGAAAGGATTTAGACTAAGATCAATCGGGCGATGAGAGACATCGATCTCCCAGAATTCGACACACCCAAGGACTTTTTTGACTTGCATGACATAGTCAAACTACATGTAGAACAAGACTCGTCATGAACTGTGGAGATAGAAAATGTGGTGAACATGGAGCCAGGTCAAGTAGAAGAGTTCATGGAGCACTTGATCAAGGATCGAACAATGTTACATCATTTAAGTGCTAAAGTAGTCAAGTATCGGGCATGGGCAGTGGAAATAAAGGAGATCCTTTTAGCCCCGATGGACCAACACAGATTCCCATATGCCAAGACATGTGAGGAATGCTTCATCAAATGGTCAGAGTATGAGAAGACTCATCCACTCGATTGAAACCATTTGATGACTCTTATAAGACTGAGAGATGAAAGGGCCATGTGGAGATGTTTTGTCTTACTTAGCTTGCACTTTTGATAGTTATTTTTAATTATATTTTTTTATAAATAAGAGGATCGACCTGTTAGAAGAGGTCGATGGTTTTTGCAAAGACCCTCATTTTTGGAATTGTAAAGAACTATTTCTGAACTACCTTAATTGAGAAGTCATGTTTAGGGCCGGAGACAAACTTATTTTTTTCATTAAAGGCATGTGTGATTCTATCTAAGGAGGAATTACTTCTGACTTTATCTCATGAATGGACGTTGTAACAAGTAAGAGTTTCTGAATCTATTGATAAGTTGATTCAATGTTTTATAGTTCTTGTCTCTAATGATGGAAAACAAATCGTTGTGTTAATTTGTGGTTAATGATTAGAGCTAAGGAAAATATTTTTCTTGCCATCGTTTATTGCATTTATGTTTTCTTTCAATAAATGTACCTCAGTCAATAATTGAACTACTAGCAAGTTAATGTATTAATACTAGGCTTGTCATAGGTGTGAAAATATTTGTCTTCATGCTTGAGCACGAGGGTTATCCCAAGCTCAATATTCTCCATTATTTAAATTCTCCCCCCTTTTACCAGCTGGTTTATACTAGCACACATCTTTTTATCATACTCATCTAGTAAAATAAAATACAAAAAAGAGAACATTCAAACTGAAGGAGGATATTTCACAAGAAGACATCCTGTCAATCACTACATAAAGCCCATCGATTAATTGGTCAGATCGTAAGATATGGAGAACCATTCCACTATAAAAATGATGCAGAGTCTAATTGGGCCTCGATGGCAGGTTTGGTTCCTACTGTTGAGTTAAAGGGATTTAGGACCCCTCAACAGAATTGGCACTAGAAGGAGGGCCAAAGAATGAATGGTTGGCAATATTTTTGATAGAATATTTCACATAGCCTGTATATTCAAAACAACCCACATGCATGTCTAGTCATTCTCAAGACAAACCACACATGCTGAGTACTCCTAAAACGAGTAACTCACCCCAACAATAAGAAGAAAATTTATTCCCTGAAATACCTTACACTCTTCCCCATGAGGATTTGAGATAGTTAATAAGAATCACAAGAGCTTACGCCCAAAAAATCGAAGAACTACCCTTAGCTCCATTATTTCCTCGTAGAAAACAAGTGGACAGACTAGTGGTTGACACCCCCGACTAGGTTTTTGTCCACACAATATAAGATCTCATATATTTCTCGCTCACTGAAATTAAACATCCTCTTAATCTAATCCCTGAAAGACGAACTGGTAACTGCTCTGAGCCTGACAATTTTTCTGATGAGGAAGGGTTTAACTCAAAATGCTTAGTTTCGAAGTCAGACAACATGGAAGATAAAAATGAGCATAATGAATAAAGGGGAAAACCACCTCAAAATAATCAACAGTGGTTGGCCAGATATTCTCTAGAAATCCCCAGACGAGTACATAACCTTCCTCGACATCCAAAAAAGTTACTCCCTAAATTTGACCTTGAAACCTCATGATTTCATGAAGACCATATCAAAAAATTCATACTAGATATTAGACTGATGAATGTCCAACATGAAGATTTAGTATGCAGGATTTTTCCCTATACTTTTGAGAATTCAGCCTCCACGTGGTATTTTAACTTACCTGTAGGGTCCATAGCTAGCTGGACAAAGTTTCAAAAGAATTTTTTAGATAAATTTGCAGAAGAAACCACTACAGGAGCTTTGATGGCTGAGTTTCTTGCCGCCACCATGAGTTCAAAGGAGAAGGTTAAAGACTTCAATCAATGATTCACCACTATTTTGAACAAATTTCAACCCGAAGCTAAAACCACTCAGGAGTTTCAAATTGAATTATATGCTAATGCTCTCTTAGCTTCCATTTCCATGTTTGTGAAGAGGTTTGCCAAAACAACCTTAGATGAGAATTTTGAGGAAGCTAAAACAATAGAATTCCAAATGAAGGGATGTAAAGAAGGTCAGTTCTCATTAGTTAAGAAGGAATTTCAACCTCTGCCTAGGAGAGGACTCTTGTTGACCAGACCCCCAGGGAAACAAACAGAAAAAGGTCCTGAAAAGGGAAGTGGAGACATAGAATACCTACAACGAATGGAAAATAAGTTGTCAAACAAAATCATAGACATGAAAAGAAGTGCAGGGGAAGGAAACCAAGGCCAGAGGCCCTATAAACCATTTTTTAAAAGAAATTCATCGTTCAAAGTAATTCAACCTCCCCCATCTAACTTAAACATCGATCTAGGAAATGTAGCATCTGACTCTTTCTGTACCTATCACCATGAGAAACATTTTGAAAGAGACTGCCCAGAATGGGTGCATGCCATGAATTTGATAGCCAACCGGTTTCTAAACGAGGTTTCCCTTATCGAACAATTAAGCAACCCAGCTATGAATATTGATGATTGGGAAGAATTCAATGCACCGAAAGAAACAAACATGCTGATATGGGACCATAACCTGTGAATTCCCTTTGATGATCTATTTGAGGTTCGAGAACCACCCGATGAGGTCTTGGTTGTGAAAACGCGAAGTAGGGGTCATCCTGTCTCAAATGACCTTGCCACTACCCAAAATTTGGGAGGGAAACCAAATTTTGATCACCCTAAAGTACCTTTTGTCTCCCGAAGAAATCCCATAAACATCCATACATGAGAATCTCCCAGGCTAGACTACAATATAGTAGAATATTTGAAAAAATTGAAGGAAAATATATCGGTCATGGACATATGTAGAATTCCCCCACAAAAGGAATTTATGTTACAATATTTTAAGTCAGTAGAAACTATCTTAATAATAACTGACCAAGGAGAAAATCCAACCCTCACATATCTAAGGAATAAGCCAACTGCGAATGCTTGCTCTGAATATAAAAAAGGAAAGCCTTTTGTCCCACTATTTCTTTTGACATTTGAAGTATTCAACAAAAACCTCCATAATTGTTTGGTTGACTCAGGGGCATCCTCTAATGTTATTCCACTATCTATATGCAAGAAATTAAATGAAATCCCTCTCAAAATTGATAAACATGTGATACAACTAGACAGAACCCAGGTGAAATTTATGGCAGAACTCGAGGATGTCATGATCAGGATGGTGACACACCCGAAATTTTTTCAAGTGATTGACATCATTGTAGTATATATCTCAAAATCCTATGGATTTCTACTCAGTCGATATTGCTCTGAGAAGTTAAATGGATACTTTTGTACAGTCTGGGCTCACCTTTGGTTGCCATTAAAGGGACACACGAATATGATCAGGATCGATAGGGAAATATATCTAAAACATACTGTCACCAGCCTAGAAACCCTCAACGAACCTTCTTCAACATATTTCCCCGTGCTAGGCAATTATTCCCGTGACTCCAATTTTCATAATTTCTCACTCCTCTCATCTGATGTTCCTCTTACTCAAAACTCGGAAATGACTTTTCAAGAAACTTTTTCGATGACGATGGAGGAAACCCTCTTCTATCAGGAACCTGTGTTTAAAAACATGGAACAAATAGGAGGAAAGGAGGAAAGTGGTAGGAAAAAAGAAACTAGTGGTTTTCGCTCACAAATTTGGACCTTATGCTTTGATGGATATAAATCGCAAGAAGGGTTAGGGGCAGGGTGTATCCTCATTGATCCAAAAGGTAAATGAAATTTCATGTCCTGTAGACTAGAATTTGAATGCACAAACAACACCGTCGAGTATGAAGCTCTAGTACAAGGGATAAATAAATCCATAGACTCAAACGTTAAAGAACTAAAGGTTTTTGGAGATTCTAAAATCATCATTAGAAAAGTAAGGAACATTATACATTAAAACTCTCCCCACCTGAGGAATTATCAATAGGAAGTGAACAAACTAATAGAACATTTTGAAGCCTTCAACATGTTGATGATTGTAGCTATGTGAGACATTCTCCAGCTTACAAACCTGTGAGATGTGGATCATTGCAACCATGTGAGATATTCTCCAGCTTACAAACCTGAGAGAAATCCCCTAAGAAGGGTACATGGTTCCTACCTGAGATAGAGTTGGAACGTAGAGATGACCTCCTACATTCAGAGAGTTGAGAAGAACTACAGATGATTATCAAGTGGGAAAGGCGATCTATTGAGTTAGACATGCATGTGGCTGAGCATAAGGTGAACGTGTGAAATCCAAAAGTGTTGGGTGCATCGTCATGTGAACAGAAATGAATATGATGTATTAGCCTCCTCTGAGCAGCAGAGTTGATGAGAAAATCCAAATGATTCTCCTGTGTGAGGCAGTGGGAAAGAAGATATATAGGGTGGACGTGCCTATGGATGAGTACAGGTGAACATGTGAAGATTTGGTCATTCTATGTAATGCAATGAGCCAGAGATATGGACATCCCTATGGATGTGCCCCTAGTGGATGAGCACTAGTGGGTGTATCAGATCCCCTGCTACATTGTTCAAGAGTCAGACTTGGATGTAATCCTATTTGTAATGTAAAGGGTACAGGTCAGCCCCACCTTAATGTGGCTGGTAATTAATGTAAAAGATAATTAATCTGGTTAATATTAATTATATTATGAGCTAGTGAGGTCGGACCTATTATTCCAATAGACACTTCTGTTGACAGGTTCAGATTATAATTAAAGGTAAATTCCCCATTGAGGGATCATATCTTTTGTGTGATTTTAGAAATTTCAGCAAGTACACCTTCTTGGGAAAAAGCGCACACCTCTCTTGGGCACTAGTATTATAGGGTTTGAGCACCCTCTTGTATGCTAGGTTTCTTGGTGGTGAAGATATTTCTCTTGAAGAATATAGTAAAGGATTTGGTTGGGTTTTCTTCCCTTGTTGAGAAGGGTTTCCCATGATACTTCTTGTGTTCTTGTGCATGATGCTTCTTCTTGTGATCTTGGTTGCTGCAACATAAATGGTTATGGTTAAATGCTAAAATGGAATGAACTTCATGCTTAACCTTTCTTATTGAAAAATAAACACAACATTACATTGATCCCCAAGACAAGGAACACTCTTGTTGATTCTCTGGCCACTGCTGCCTCAAGTCTATCCCCTCTAGAAGACTATGAAGCCTCCCGATTCACTATGGATCTACTATATAAACCATCGATGCCCAACAATATTTCCAATTGGAAGGTCTTTGAAGGAGATGAACAAATCATACAAATTTTAACCAATCGGGATAATTTTAGAGATTTGGCTATTGACAATGAAATATTTCAGGCACAAACTGACCCCCATGTGCAAAAACTTGAAACAAATCAATCGACTGATAAACTGAGGTCTCACATAATACCTAAAGGGGTATCCAATTTAGAAAACCTTTTTGACTTAAGGGAAAGATTTAAACGGTCAATGAACACAAAGACAGGGAGTTCCTATCCCATGTACAAAACCATTAATCTAGGAACCCTGGAGAACCCTAAGAATATTAATCTGGGCAAGATAGTATCTAAAGAACAAAGGAAGGCCTGTCTCAAAATTTTTAGAGAATATCAGGATGGTTTTGCATGGTACTACCAAGTTATGAAAACTTATGATACTCATATCATTCAACACACAATCCCATTAAAACCCAAAGTAAAACCCTACCAACAGAAGCTATGGAAGTACCACCCATCTCTGGAGCCTATCTTGTGTCATAAGTTGAAGAAATTACTAGATTATAAGATTATGTTCTAGGTTAGACACTCTGCATGGATAGAAAATATGGTTCTTGTGAGGAAAAAATATGGGAAGATCTGTTTGTGTGTGGATTTCAGGAACCTCAACAGAGCATCAGAAAATGACAACTATGTAGTCCCACCGATGGAGCAACTCTTGTAGATTGTGTCTGGTTCTTATATTTTCTCTCTGTTGGATGGTTTTTCAGGTTACAACCAAGTTCTAGTTTCAGAGGAAGACTGTTTGAAAATTACCTTCCAAACCAAGTGGGGAATCTTTGGTTATAAACGCATTCCCTTTGGGTTAATCAATGCAGGGGAAACCTTACAAAGGGCCATGGATGTAGAGTTTCAGGGACTAATCAACAAATGTGTAGTATTTTATTTGGACGACATGACTATGTATTCAAAGAAAAAAGAAGATCGCATCCAACACTTAACCCAGATTTTTGAAAGTTGTAGGAAATACAGTATATCCTTAAACCCTAAGAAACTATCTTTGGTGTTGAGGAAGGTAAACTACTAGGTGATATTATATCTCAAGCGGGAATTTGCAAAGACCCAAAATAAATTAGGGCTATATATCAGCTTCCATTACCCCACAACAAAAAGGCTATGCAATCCTTATTTGGGAAAATCAATTTTGTGAGAAATTTCACCCCCGATTTCGCTGAAACTATCAAACCCCTAAAAACAATGATCTACAAAGATGTTGAATTTAAGTGTGATGATGAACAAAAAGTTCTTTTAGCAATATTAAGGCTGCAATATCTCAAGCTCCAATGTTGCGAAGTCCCGACTTTAGAAAAGATTTCTTCCTCTACACTTTTGCCTCTGACCAATCGCTCGCTGCAGTATTAACTCAGAAGGATGATGAAAGCAATGAGGCCTTGGTCTCATTTATGAGCACTAATCTCCAAGGGGCCGAAATAAATTACCATGCTATAGACAAGAAGGCTTATGCAGTTTACAAGGAAGTGAAAAACTTCAGATATTACATCCTAAAGAACCATACCAAAGTCATTGTGCCTCATCCTACAGTCTGATCCCTATTCACTCAATAGGAGATGGGGGAAAGAAGAGGAAACGGGATGGAAGTGGTCCAATAATTTGATCTAGATATGAAACTTGCTAAGATGGTTAAGGGCCAAGGATTATGTAAACTAGCAGCTGAAGCCCAACACCAAGTAAATGAAGACCCCGGATGGGAGAATGAATTGGCATTGTGGTATGGTGAAGCTTTATATGTCTCTCCAAGGCATGAGTCTTGGTATGAGACACTAAATTATCTCCTACAACATGGGACTTTCCCAAAAAACCTAAACCCTAGAGAAAGGATAGTTCTCAGGTTAAAATCAACACAATATCAACTCATAAATTTGGTGCTCTTTCGTGTTAATTATGATGGGGTGATTTTAATATGTCTCGAACGTGAAGATGCAGACAAGGTTCTGAAGAGCTCCATGATGGACTTGCAGGTGGACACTTCACAAGGAATACCAACGCTCACAAAATACTGAGAGTTGGCTATTATTGGCCTACTCTGTTCAAGGATGCTCACACATACGCTAGAAACTGTAAAACTTGTCAAATAAGCATGGGAGGGAAAAGAGAGTAGTTGTCCCACTCCAACCTATGGTCATCTCTAGGCCATTTGAGTAACAGGGGTTATATATCATCAGAGAAATTACACCAAGTTCTTCAAAAAAACATAGATACATACTGAAATCCACAGAATATTTCACGAAATGGGCAGAGGTTGTCCCTCTGACTCATGTAAACGAAAAGGTGGTGATCAAATTCATAGAAAAACAATTGATTACAAGGTTCAGTATGCCTTCCGTCCTTGTTTTCGATAATGCCTCTTAATTTTCTTCCACCCTATTAATAAAGTTTGTGTTAGACAAAGGAATCATAATCAAATACTCTGCAAACTACTATCCATAGGGGAACGAAGTGGCAAATTCAAGCAATAAGAACCTAGTGAGGATATTAAAGAAAACATTTGCAAAAAATCAGAGGAATTGGCAGAGTTAACATCATAATTCCTTATGGGATGATAGAGTAACACCCAAGGAAGCTATAGGTAATTCCCCATACTTTCTGGTATATGAACAGGAATCCATTCTCCCAAACGATCTATATCTTCCATCCCTTCAGCCTACTTAGGATTCTAGAGGACAACCTTCATCAATTATACAACAAAGAATTGATACCCTCCTCATGTTGGAAGAAGAAAGGGAGAACGAAAAACCAAAGTTCAAAGCTCATCAACAGATAGTTAAAAGGTGCCTCGATAAGCATAAGGCCAAAGAGAATAATTTTGAGGTAGGAGACTTAGTCCTGAAATACGATAGAGCAAATGAGCTGAAGGGAAAACACTTGAAGTTTCAGAATCTATGGCTCAAACCTTTTCAGGTAGCCAAACAAATTGGGGTAGGCACGTATCGATTGAAAAATATGAGGGGGGAACCTGACGCCCTCCCGGACAATGGCCAAGCCCTAAAACAATATTTTTGTTAAAAAAAACAATGTGTGTATTTTCACGATATTTTTTTTTTAGACAGGTTGATTGCAGAGTTCATTTTTTGTTTTTTCTTGTTATAGTACTTTTTGTTCTTTTGAAGTTTGTGTTTAGAAAGGCATTCACTGACCTTAGTTCATGCGATATGATGAACTTTGTTCCTGACTCAGGCTTACATACAACACAACAAGAGTTGGGAGAATTGTGGTTGTTTTGAAGGAGTTTTGTATCTAACCTGTGAAAATAAACAACCTTGGAAAAGTGATGAAGTTTCTGCCTAGTGGTGTGGTAAAACCTGAAGGGAAATATGGTAATATAGAAAGGGCTATATGTACCTCAAGATAGATCTAACAAAAATTCACCTTAACCATCTAATTTTTGCAAATAACATAAGTCCTCATCTCCCACTTGCTCAGGGCATTCTACCGAAATAAAATCAATTATATCAAATGAGTGCAAAGTAAGAGAGGGTATGCAGATAACTCCGTCGGGGTGACTCTGTTAGGGCTATGGATGCTCGCTGGCAGTAAAGAAACACCATAGCAAGTGAATGATGATAACTAAAAGTCTCGGTGCTAGTGAATGATTAACTCACCTCTTGTCAAAAGAGTTCATGGGTCATGGTTATAGGAAACGAAGTTAGAATAAAGGTTGAAGCCCCACAGGCAGGCCTAGTTTTCACCAACCATGGAATTTCAAACGCAAGGATAAAAGAGGCTCTGGTAAAAACCAGTTAATTTCTTATCTAGATTTTTCATAAGATGAGCCCAAGGTAGGAACATATATTGTTCTTTCGCCAAGTAAGTCGCCATTTGTTGAGCCTCAACACACCCTAAAAAAAATCCTTATCAAATTTTGTCACTTTTTGTGAACCACTTGTTTTCTTCGCTATCTGACTCGATTTCATTTTGGGAAATGATTTGTCTGTGTTTATTATCATGACTCTCATCACCTATTCACGTTTTTTTGAACTTATGAAACCCCAATACTAAAAGGCCTTAACACCTGAATTAAGAATTGGCAGCCAAACGCTGCACCTAACGTGCTCAGGTTTGGCGTTGGAAAGAATTCAAGCATGTAAAGGAACCACTCAATTTTTTTTTTTATCTAGCGTCGATATTCAACAGCATCGACAGAAGGCATTTTTGGTTTGTGTAAGTTTTTCTCATAAAGGCTCGAGAGATAGTCGATTCCCTTCGGCATTGGTAAAATACGAGGAGGACATACGTTAACAAAGGACGAAAGGAAATCATCGATAGCCGATGCCCGAGGCATTTTTATCAAGATCAGGGAAAATATAGAAGGATGACAAAAGACATTTTGACCACGATAAATTTATCCCCGATCACCGATCCTTGATGCATTTTCGGCATCGATACTTTTCGAGGGAGCCGATCTGAGAGAACTTGGGTAGGTTTATCACTGATCGTCGATCCTTGGCACTTTTCGGCATCGACAAAATAGGATTTGTTTTTAGAATGAATAGGTTAAGGAAAGTCCCAACTCCAATTAATATGAGTGAATTAAGTCACTGGTCTCAAATGCCACATGTCTTTACTAGGTAAGAGGGTCGTACGGTCTAGTTTTATCACTAGTCATTCTTGGTTCCCTAGTTCCTAGTCACACCTCTGAGTCATCTTTTCCACATCATCACTATATGGTAAGATCGATCGATGTTGAAGATTTTGCAGGAGGATATAAACAAAAATTTTCATAAGAATAATCCCAACCCACGATCCACCCACTATTAGAGAGGCACGACAGGACGTTTTCAACGTTAGATATGATCACATTTTGGGCATTTAAAGAGCTAATTAATACCTGATATTGGATTAGTTGCTACCTCGTGCGCCCATTAAAACAACATTTTTGAAATCATCGATAGACCACATCACCACCTGCGCCTCTGTCGTCAACCCACAATGAATTTAAGTTCTAACTCCTCTAAAGATTCGGCAACAAATTTATTGAAATTTCACTCATAACCCGAATTGAATGGCTAATGCGACACGGTAAGACCTTCCCTATTTAAATATCTTGAACAATTATGGACACATTCATTCTACGTTGTTACACATTATTTTTGTCACTCTAGTGATGTCTCTACAAGTGATGTATTCAGGCTCTCACAAGGACTTTTTGCCTGAGAAAAGTGGTTGTTGTCTTCTTCCAAAAAGCATATTTTTAAGATGAGTTTGGAGGCTTCCTATGTTACAAAGTGCAAAAATCCTTCATTCTTGTAGGAAACCCACACTTAGGGTGTGAACTGTTTGTAGTCTTCTCTATAGGTAGGGTGTGAACCTGTTTCAAAGCTTGGAAAAGAGAAAAGATCACGAAGGTTCTAGAAGGGAATCTTCTAGAAAATGAGTTGGCATTCGCATGGTTGGCATCCTACTGAATTCTCAGATTTAGTGGGATCATCCTCATCCATCTAACCATCTCTCCTTCCCCTATATATTGAAAGGTTTCTCATGGAAAAGGTTAAGCAATATTGAATGAAGAACTGGTGAAAAAATTGTGTGAAGAACTCTGTTTGGACAGGAGCTTGAAGACTCTATTTGGTCTATCAAGTTGTACTAGATCTTCTTCATGAAAACGTAGAGCAAGTGTGTGTGTTGGAACCAAGGATAACTAAAAGGAAGCTTGCAACATCAAGTCGATCTGGTTGTATCTTCTACTTTCATTTAATATGATACATTGACATGTCCCTTTCCCATAAAATCACTCTTATTTTATTGCATAACTCCTTGATCATATGCATAGGTTGACATTGAATATACTTTGCTATATTCACTTTGGTTGGTTTGTGTTGTCTTGGACCTGATACCACAAGAGCACCAGAGTGAAGCGGGAACAACAGAGATCTAAGGAAGTGATATAAATGTATGTCACTCATTCCTTCTTAGTAGTAGATTCAATGACCACAACTTAGGGAAAGAGTCATGTCCTGTCATGTTTTGTTCTATATCCAGGTTGATCTAGGGAGATTTGTTAGTGTCCGCACCTACTGATTTATCCGATAACATATGCCTATGAGAATTCCAGAGCATCCGAAGGAGAAAAACAAGCAACTTGAAGACTGTACTGACCCTCATGATTATCAAAAACTAGGTTTAACAAGCTTCAGAGGTATGTGTCCAAGACTGTCAATTCGTTGGTTATAATTTGTATGTGTTCGTTTCGTTTTCTACACAGTCTCTAAAATATTCTCAAGTTGCAGGAACAATGCCCCTGAGAAAGACAATGACCAAACGCTCGTCGAGATAACCCAAGATGAAAGAACTAGAGATGGGTGAAGGTTCTTCTCTAGGGACTGTGAGACAATTAGAGTACGCCCCTAGGGTGAAGCCTGTGGTCAAAACAAACACAAAGAAACTTTTCATCCAGCGTCCGGACTTTGGAGATATAGAGGCAAGCACCGAATCCAAGGTAGCGCTCCCACAGTGGGGGTATCTCTTCAATAGGATTAGCTGGGAAGAATACCCAGAGTATATCCCATACAGTGACCCAAACATAAGGGTGCTCGATGACCATGTGTTCCCCAACATCTAAAAATATTATTTACACATGGTGGCGAGAAGAACCCCCATTTTCCCCTGCATAGAGGTCCTAAACTGGTTCATCGACCACATAGATGGGAAGAAATTTTTAATCAATGATAAAAATGGCGTGTGCATTTGAGTTTTCCTCCCAAAATAGGTCCAAAACTAATACAAGCTCAGGGACCCAGAGGAGTGTCTCAACATGGAATTCGTGGTAAATTTTTATGAATTCCATGACACCAGCCGATTGATGGCCTCATGGTGGAGGGAAGACAAAAAATTCACCAATCAGAGAAATGAATTCTATGGGAAAATCAACCTGAGGGAGACATACATCTCTTTGATGGCTCTCATCTGTCTTTTATACGGAGAAAAGGACTGCTCCAAGTTTTCAAAAGCATGGATGCCTTTGGCATACATAGTTGCAATCACAGGGAGCAGTTTCAACTGGTCAGAAATAATATCCAAACAACTAAGAATATGTGTTCAGAAGGCTGAGGCTTTGAAGGAAGGAGAGGCACCAACTTTTTACATGGCCTCATACCTACTCAGTGTCATGTGCGCTAGGAACTTATTTGCCCGCATGAATCTGAGCTGGCATGTTGCAGAACTCCCGGTCCACGTCTACTTCAACATGCTATGGGAAAACAGGTACAAAAAATATTATTCCCTCATATGCAATGAATTCATCGCCCATATTTGTTTTATTCTTTTTAAGAAGGAATGCCCAAGGCTATCGGTTGTAGCCAAGAAAATGATAGCCAAGGTAGGACATTGGTACTTGGACGATCGCGCAACCTACATCAAGGTGTTTGGGGCCACTGGAGCACCACATTTCCTACCAGCTCATGTCCCAGACCGGCTCTTCATGGGATAAATTTGTTATCAGACCATCCTATAGGTCTATAACGCCACATTGGTCAAAGACAAGAAACATGCCTTCATACACTACGGTTTCCATGTGGGGTTCTATCTAGTAAAGGATATTGCTCAAGTCAAACAAGAAGGGTTGAACCAACTTGAATTTAGGTTCCCTACAGGCCGATTCCATAAGCATGATCCTAAAGGCCTGATTATCCAACATGCATCGCAAGTGTCATCCTACTGGACATATGCTCACAATAAGTTTGGGGACAAAGACTTCACAGAGAACGCCCAATACTAGGAAGAGGTGGTGTAGAGGATGGTCAACCCAAACATGACCAGGTTCAAATCCATGAGCATATATGAACAAGTGGAAACAATAGAACAGTCGGCTCAAGTGGCCCTCGGAGTAAGGGAAAAAATTAGAGCGGCAAAGACAACAGAGGTCCAGGGAAGGGGATTGTTCTTGACAGTAGAGGCATAGACAAGGGGTATGCGCTTAATGGCAGAGGCACAAAGAGTAATTGAACAGATTCAGTATGACTCAGACCTCATAGAGATGACAAGGGTTCCTTCCAACAACTAAATCGAAATTTGGGGAAGACCAAGTGACCCAGAGCTGATACAAATTGAAGAAACCATCAGGTTAGATAACCATGAAGTTTCAACGCCACAGGTCGGATCACCAGGGGACATTTCAGCTCAGCCCAAGATAGCGAGGACAATAGGGAGAGAAGGTACACCAAATCCCCTGTTCGATATAATAACCATCTACGATGATGTGGAGAGCTCAGAGGTGTCCTTGGTCACTCCGGTGAAAACCACAAAGGAAACAAAACCTAAGAAAGCATCCTCCCTGAGTCTCGATGCTCCAAGTCAGAGCAGTCTGTAGAACGAGTATGAGGTAGAAAGTTCCTTGGACATTGAGCCACTCGACATAAAAAAAAATCCAAATGGACATCTTAAGGGATGAGCTAGGACCAGGTGAACAAGGGGAAGGAGTTCCATAGTAGGAAATCAACATCTCAATAGCCGATTATCAAGTAAGTATCGAGCCTGCCCCTGATTCATCAATTTTCGCGAGTACTTTACCTCCCGATGAGAAACATCCAGAGGCCAAACTTTCAGGATATAAGAGGTTCAAGAACCCAATCTTGAATATATATACATAGTCGATATCCTAGGAAACATTCTTACTTGGGGAGAGCAACAAATCCTTGAACCTATGGATGAGGTTACCGATGTACAAGCCATCGCCTATGACTGAAAGAGGAAAGCCATCATGAATAGAACCACTAAGAAGAGGAGTCTTACTCTGGACAGTTCCATCCTCATCACCACAGAGGAAAAGTTGATCATCATGGAGCATTCTAAGACATCTAAGCTTATTGGTGTAGGGATGGAGATCACATATGCCACCCTGGATAGAGAAAGTAAAGATGAAGAGGAGTTGGCCGCTGCGCTAAAGGAGTTGAAGAATCTATGCCATTTGGAAAAATACTATTAGGATTCCACAGAGGACATGGTTTTCTCGAGAAGCAAGTTCAAGGATGCCTACAGTAAATTCACGAGTGAGAGGCACCTTTTCACTGTAGGGATAGCCAATTTCCAAGAAGACACCCTTATGGTGATGGAAATGTGCAAGGACATGGAAATATGGTATGAGAAATCCCACCAAGCAGTGGAAAGAATTGATTACATCATTGTGGTTCAAAAGGGTCGAGACATCAAAGATCATGACATTCGGGTACTAAGGGACAACAATGTCGACCGTATAAGGAAGTCGTCCAAATACTAGGTGAACATGGCCCAAGAAACTCATCAGGAAATCCAAGAGAAATGGTTCGATTGTGAATGGAGCTGGACCAAGATCAATTGGGCGATAAGAGACATCGGTCTCCCAGAATTCGACGCACCTGAGGACTTTGTCGACTTGCATGACATAGTCAAACTACATGAAGAACAAGAATCATCATGGACTGTGGAGATAGAAAATGTGGCAAACATGATGCTAGGTCAATTACAACATTTCATGGAGCACCCCCTCAAGGCTCAGACAGTGTTATAGAAGTTAAGTGCTAAAGTAGTCAAGTATCAGGCACGAGCAATGGAAATAAAGGATATCCTTTCGGCCCCAATGGACCAACACATATTCTCGTATGACAACACATGTGAGGAACTCTTCGTCAAATGGTCGGAGTATGAGAAGAGTCATCCACTCGAGTGAAACCATTTGATGACTCTTAGAAGACTGAGAGATGAAAGCACCATGTGGTGATGTTTTGTTTTACTTAGATTGCACTTTTGATAGTTATTTTTAGTTAATAATTTGTTATAAATAAGAGGATCGACCTATTAGAAGAGGCCGATGGTTTTTTAAAAGACCCTCATTTTTGGAATTGTAAAGAACTATTTTCGAACTACCTTAATTGAGAAGTCATGTTTAGGACTAGAGACAAACTTTTGTTTTTCATCAAAGGCGTGTGTGATTGGATCTATGGAGGAATTACTTCTGACTTTATCTAATGAATGGATGATGTAACGAGTAAGAGTTTATTAATCTATTGATAAGTTAGTTGATTCAATGTTTTATAGTTCTTGTCTCTAATGATGGAAAGAAAATTGTTGTGTTAATGTGTGATTAATAATTAGAGATAAGAAAACTATTTTTATTGCCATTGTTTATTGCATGTATGTTTTCTTTCGATAAATGTATCTCAGTCAATAATTGAATTACCAACAAGTTAATGTATTAATACTAGGATTGTCATAAGTGTGAAAATCTTTGTCTGCATCCTTGAGCACAAGGGTTATCCCGAGCTCAATCTTCTCCAATAGTTAAATTGTCCCCCCTTTTACTAGTTGGTTTATAATAGCACACATCCTTTTATTAGACTCATCTAGTAGAAGAAAATACAAAAATGAGAACGTTCAAACTGAAGGAGGAGATTTCACAAGAAGACATCCTATCAATCACTACATAAATCCCATCGATTAATTGGCCGGATCGCAAGATCTGGAGAACCATTCCACTATCAAAATTCTACAGAGTCTAATTTGGCCTCAATGGCGGGTTTGGTTCATGTTGTTGAGTTAAAGGGATTTAGGACCCCTCAACATGTTCCACATACAACTGGAAATGGCATGACATGTACTATCCATATAGAATATTCTTACCTGCAAATATATCAAAACTCATACCATTATCCATCAAACAAACTTGGGCACATTTTCTAAACCTTTCTCCAACTTCACATGGCCATAACTCTCTAACCATTAGGAGTTATGTGACGTTCCACATACCACCAAAAATGGCATGACATGTACTATCAATATGAAATAGTCTTACCTGAAAATATATCAAAACTCATACCATTATCCATCAAAAAAACTTGGGTCCATTACCCAAACCTTTGTGCTACCGAACTTTGCTACCAGACTTTCTTCAAGGGTTGACATCAATGACAACCAACCCAAATAATCAACAATATCCCCCTTTGGAATTGATTGAAACACTTTGATGCAATACCGAAGTCGTTTAAATCATGCTCCCCCTATGACCATTTCTCCCCCTAGAACCATGCCTCTGTGCTCTTTCCCTAAGCTTGCATATGATAAATCTCTCCCCCTTTGTCATCAATGGAAAATGTATCTTTACATCTAGGGATGCTCCCCGTAATTGAATTGTCCGTGGGGATACTCCCCCTGACTGAAATCTTCCTGAAACTGATCTCCCAACCTAAACTATGCTCTTTATGGTGCTTCCTCGTGTAGACCTAAGACATATAAGATAAGCATTCAAAATAATTCATTTTTGATATAGACCCCCCTTCTCTCCAAAGGGCTGCGTGACCTCCCGGTCTAGGATCTTCACAAGACTAAACCAGAACAATTCTTCAGGTATTCCTTAACCCTCTGGAACAATTCACTTAGGCTTATTTTTCCTTTAGCGCAAGTCATATGACACCCACTATCTCTTCTAAGCACTCTTTATGTTTTTCTTAGATTTCGGGTGCTAGCTCCCCCATACTAACCCCTCTTCGCATATGACCTCGGGTTGTGACCCTAAGCTTAACTCCTTAAGTGATTCTAGCTTCAGATGTTTTTATTGCAACCTATGCCAATTATTTTGAATTATGAACCAAAAATTCCTCTGAATGAGATCTACAATTCTCATCATTTGAACAATCAATGGTCGTGATCCCTTTGGAATCTGGATTTCGGGAGTCTTCTCTTTTCCAACCCTTCCTTCTCCCGATTCGTGAATCTTGACTTTCCTCTAGACGATCAAAGGTCCTTATCTTTTATGCAAAGAATAGTTAAGATCTATTTCGGACTTCAAGGCTTTGCGACTTCGTGAGTCTTGAATCTTCAAAGATATGAACCCTTCTCTGACTGACAAGTGTCCACTGAATGGGCAACCCGGATCTATTGAGTGACGAATGGCTCATACCTATCCAAGGGCTTCAGACCTTCGTTATCTTTGTAGTACCTCCCTTTTAATATTCTAGAGTTCTGAACTCCGAAACACGTAGATCTCTGCCACGTGTCCATACGATCAATGGCTAGGATCTCTTCATGGCTTCATGCTTCATAATTTTTCACCTCTCTACACTTCAAAAATTCTGACTCTTGAATTTCCGAAGGATCCTTGCAACTAACCAGTGCATGAATTCTCTAATATCTAATGGTATGGAGTGATTCAGCTCCTCCTGGGCGAATCTTGATAGCTTTATATTCCTTTAGTTATTTTGAATCTCTGTGCTCCACCTTTGAACGCTTCAACTCTTCAAGACTTAGAAAATTTTCTAAGTGGCCTCCTCTTGATGTTTGGAACAACTACTCCTCCTGATTTTTGTTCCCATGAGGTAACTTAAATCCTTGACTCCTCCTCAGAACACTATGATCCTCGAAACTTTAAGAACCTTCAAAGTCTTATAGGCTTCGACGTCCTGTCCACTATTTCTTCTGAGCTTGAGACTTTGAAACAAGTCTTGCTTTGATGCTTAATTTCGCTCTCCCTTCTGATCATATGGAACTTATTAAAGGAATTTTCTCTTTGGATAACTCCCTTTATCCTACACAATGCACACCTTGCAGAGAAAACAAAGTATTCAGTAACTCCGATTGTGCTATCTCCTACATAGATTTTCCTTCAAGGAATTCAACAACCTTGAGGCTTCTTTCTTGAGTTTATGATTCTTTTGGTGTGCCCTCATGGAACATTCTTCCTTAACCCAAACTATAATTCATATGTGCACTCTTTGCACTGTCTCACAGAGTTTCAAGACTCTATTGTGCACTCCTTTCACATCTTAAAAGAACCTAGAAATAACTCAACAACTCTCAAATATTAAGAAGTCTATCTTAATCCTATAGATGATAACTAACATGTACATATACAACATATATCGACATACAAAGATCATTCAAAGAACACAGATAACATAAATAGACATCATATGCAGGAAAACCTGCTTTTCTTTGTATTATGATCAATGTCTATTTACAATTGTGTACAAGACTGGACTATTATAGAGTCTCAGTTCCTTCTCCTACTCTTATCCTAAACTTCTAAAAAACTTTCTTCTCTCTCGCTATTCTAACACTTCATTCTAACCCCTAACTCTGGACTCTTCTTTCTTTTTACAAGAGGGATCCTCAAGCTTATCCTGTCCACCGCCTTAGTGCTATCACCGTCTCAGTTAAGATACCTTATCCCTATGAATCATTACATTGAACAAAGATCTAGAATTAACTTAGATCTAGACCTTCTTAAAGTCACTCATTTCGATGAACCCATCCACACTTGTCGAAAGGCATGGATTTGGCTTTTATCAATCTTACACATAAATTTACATAATTTTATATTTCGAATTTTGAAAATGGGAAGGTTGGTGCCTCTCTCTATCTCCAAATGCATGTTGATGTGTTGACTTGTTGGCACATATGCCGAGGTGGAAATATGCTCCTGCATCATACTCCACTGCTGTGAAAAATTCATGAGCTCCTGCTCATCTTCTCTCCAGCTCTGTTAAAATCCACCTAGATCCCAAACCTTTCCTTGGAGTTGTCTACCTGCTCCTTTGCTTTGTTGTTGTTGCTTCTTCTTCTTCCCTGCCACTATGGCAGGTTCTCCTTTGTTCAACTTTCCCTTGCTGATTGATTCTTGTGCTCACCTCAACACCAGCCTCCTGATTTGTTCAATCACCATGTCCAACTGCTCTACTAGTTGACTCCTTCCTTCATGTAGATTATTTTGTTGCATCTCCTCCTTATGCTGATGAAAGGACATATTATATTGACCTCGCATGCTGTCTTCTTTTCCTGTAATATTAACTTGCCATTCTGCTATATATTTCAATTCTGCAGTTTCCTCACTAACATGTTGTTCAACCATCTCCCTTGACAAATTATTTTCTTCCAACTTCTCTTATGCTGATTCAGTTCCAATTTCTTCCAACTTATTCTCATGTTGGTATGCTCCTCCATCTATTTCCAACTTAGCCTATTGGATATGCATGCTTTTCACTATCACTCTTCTCTCTAGAGCTTCTAGTTATTCACACATATCAATAAAACCCATGCTGCCTACTTCCTCTTATGTTGTAGACTCCATTGCTGCAGTCATCTCCTGTTCATCTTTCTGGATGAAAATTTTGAGCCATTCCTCAGAATTTTCTTCTTCTTATGTTGGGACAGACTTCAATATCTTCTCATTCTCTTATTCTTTGATAGTTCTTGTTGGTTTTCCTTCTATTTTTGCACCTACAACACATGCTCTGACATCAAATTGCTTGTTTCGAAGGAATATCTGAATTCCCCCAATGATCAAAATACACCTCTAATCCTTCTCCTAGATAGGGGAAATATGTAACTTTCCATCATTTTCATTCATATGTCTTACAACCCCACATAAATATTCTTCCATCAGCACTCCTTGCTGATATGAACTCTCATCTAAGTTCATCTCTTTTCCTTGGCCCACCTGGCAATCTAGGACTTCTCCTTTTCTCTCCTGGAAGTCTATGAAATCAACTGATCTCATCTCATTTCCCTCCTGGAAATATGAACTTTCTCTTCTACTCTCCTCGCATTCTATGAGATCCCCAACTAATATCATCTCATTGCCCACCTGGAAATCTGAAAGTCCATCAATTCCCACCCAACAGTCCTTGAGATCTTTATCTAATCTCTCCTCCTCATCATCACTGAGTATTTTTCCAACTTTTGGCTCACATATGTGAATCACTTTTCTTCCTGTGTTATTGATGTTTTCAGCATGCCTCAACCACCTTCTCAACAATTGTTGTTTCCTTCTAGCCATCAACTTCTGGATAGGCCACTTAGCTTTCCTCTTCAAAGGCCATTCATATGTCTAGTGTACCTTTGCATCCTACTCCATCTTCAGTGCTAGCCTCTCCATTTTTTCTCTTATTTCTGTGAGCACTTTATCTATCTCAAATTTGTTTTTATACTGGTGATCTTTGTCTTGACCACCTCTATAGAATTCAGTAGACATTTTCCACCCTTACTCTTAGCTCACCTGGATGTCCACCATTTACTACACACCTTATAAGAAATCATACACAAAGCATCAGTACTATGTCTCCCTCTGCACCTGCTATTTACAGGAAATTTAAGCTTCTGACACTATTCAATGTTATCATATTATATTCTTCATAACCTCTCTTATTTACCTATTTTCTGCAAGCAAAATATAAGCTCTGATACCACTTAATGGTATCAAACTATATCCTTTCACCTTCTCATCTTTGGTTATGATCTGCAGACAAACTTTTAGGCTCTGATACCACTTGATGTAGACCCCCCTTCTCTCCAAAGGGCTGTGTGACCTCCTGGTCTAAGATCTTCACAGTACTGAACTGGAATAGTTCTTTGGGTCTTCCTTAACCCTCTGGAACAATTCACTTAGGCCCCTTTTTCCTTTAGCTCAAGTCGTATGACACCCGCGATCTCTTCTAAGTATCTTTCTAATTATCTTAGATTTTGGGCGCTATATCCTCCATAATATCCCCTCTCTGCATATGGCCTTGGGTTGTGACCCTAGGATTAACTCCTTAAGTGCTTCAGGATTCATATGTTTTGATTGCAGCCTCTGGCAACTCTTCTGAATTTCGAACAACGGATTCCTCTGAACGAGATCTACCACTCTCATCGTTCAAACAGTCAATGGTCATGCTCCCTTTGGACTCTGACTTTCAGGAGTCTTCTCTTTTCCAACCTTTCCTTCTATTGACTCGTGAATCTCTACTTTCCTCTAGACGATCAACGATCCTTATCTCTTTTTCAACCAATGGTTAAGATCCGTTTCAGACTTCCAGGCTTTGCGACTTCATGAATCTTGACTCTTCAAACATCCGAAACCTTCTTCGACTAACAAGTGTCCACTAAATTGACGACCCATATCTATCAAGCGACGAATGGCTCAGACCTGTCCAAGGGCTTTGAACCTTCGCTATCTTTGTAGTGCCTCCCTTTTAAATTTCCAGAGTTTTGAAATTTGAAACACGTAGATCTCTGCCACATGTCAACGCGATCAATAGATAGGATCTCTTCTCAGCTTCATGCTTCGGAAGTTTGCACCTCTCTACACTTCAAACCTTCCGACTTGCGAATTTTCGAAGGATCCTCGTGACTAACCAGTGCGCAACTTCTCCAAGATCTAATGGTCTGGAGTGATTCAACTCCTCCTGGGAGAATCTTGATCACTTTCTCTTCCTTCGAATACTTTGAATCTCTACGCTCCACCTTTGAACGCTTCAACTCTTCAAGACTTAGAAAATTTTCGAAGTGGCCTCGTATCAAATCTTGGAACCACTACTCCTCCAGAGATTTTTTCCCGTGACTTAACTTAAATCCTCAACTCCTCCTTCAAACACTATGATCCTTGAGACTTTAAGAACCTTCGAAGTCTTATAGGATTTGAAATCCTATCCACTATTTCTTCTAAGCTTGAGACTTTGAAACAAGTCTTTCTTTGATGCTTAATTTCTCTCTCCCTTCTAAGCTTATGGAACTTATGAAAGGAAATTTCTCTCTGGCTAACTCCCTGTATCCTACACAATGCACACCTTGCAGAGAAAACATATCATTCAGTAACACTAGCTGTGCTATCTCTTGCACAAATTTTCCTTCAAGGTATTCAACAAACTTGAGGCTTCTTTCTTGAGTTTATGATTCTTCTTGTGTGCCCTCCTAACATGTTCTTCCTGAACCCAAACTAGAATTCAAATGTGCACTCTTTGCATCGGCTCACAGAGTTTCAAAACTTTGTTTTGCACTCCTTGCATAGCCTAAAAAAACCTAGAAATAACTCAACAACTCTCAAATATTAAGAAGTATATCTTAATCCTACAGATGAGAACTAACATGTACATCTACAACATATATCAACATACAGATATCATTCAAAGAACACAAATAACATAAATAGACATCATATGCAGGAAAAACTATTTTTCTTTGTATTAAGATCAATGTCTATTTACAACTGTGTACAAGACTGGACTATTACAGAGTCTCAGTTCCTTCTCCTACTCCTATCCCGAACTTCTAAAAAACATTCTTCTCTCTCGCTACTCTATCACTATTCTAACACTTTATTCTAACCCCTAACTTTGGTCTCTTCTTTATTTTTACAAGAGGGCCCCTTGAGCTTATCCTCTCCACCACCTTAGTGCTATCACTGTCTCAATTAAGACACCTTATCCATATCACTCATTACATTGAACAAAGATCCAGACCTAACTTAGATCTAGACCTTCTTACAGTCGATCATTTCGATGAACCCAAATACACCTTTCCAAAGGCATGGCTTTGGCTTTTATCAATCTTACACATAAATTTACATAATTTTATATTTCAAATTTTGAAAACGGGAAGGTCGGTGCCTCTCCCTATCTCCAAATGCTTGTCAATGTGTTGACTTGTTGGTGCATCTGTCGAGGTGGAAATATGTTCCTGCATCAATTTTGGAGTAGAAATTACTCTGAGTCTCTGGAAAAGATACTCGAAGGATTCTCTCGGAAATGGTTTTGTAAATATGTCTGCCACTTGTTCTTTTGTTCCCACATATTCAAATCTCATGTTGTTCTCTGCAACATGTTCTCGTAGAAAGTGATACTTTGTTGGAATGTTCTTCATCTTGGAGTGCATCACCAAGTTTTTTGAGATATTGATGGCACTTGTATTATCACAATAGATTGGAATGGGATCATCATACTCAACCTGTATATCTGTCCGATTTTGTTTCATCCATAGAACCTGTGTACAACATGTTGTTGTTGCAATATAGTCTGCCTCGACTGTAGATAAGGATATTGATGATTGTTTCTTGCTTAACCATGATACTAAACACTCACCCAAGTAGAACGCTTCGTCACTAGTGCTTCTTCGATAATCAATGCAACATAACCAATCTACATCTGTGTAGGCAATAAGTGATAGATCCTTTCCTTTTGAATACTATAATCCAAAGTCTTATGTTCCTTTGAGATATCTGAAAATCATATTTACTGCTAATACATGTGATTCCTTTGGTGCTACTTGAAATCCTGCCACCTATCCAACTACCTGCATTACATCTGGTCTAGACACTGTCACATATAGTAAGCTACCAATCATTGACTTGTATTGCCTCTGATCTGTATACTTTGAATCATCATCTCTGCTCAACTTGCAACTGGTTTTCATAGGAGTGGTAACTGGTTTGTAATCTTCCATT
>JASDQU010307388.1:19200-32381 GCA_032191745.1 Picea mariana | reverse complement strand
CTGGTCTAGACACTGTCACATATAGTAAGCTACCAATCATTGACTTGTATTGCCTCTGATCTGTATACTTTGAATCATCATCTCTGCTCAACTTGCAACTGGTTTTCATAGGAGTGGTAACTGGTTTGTAATCTTCCATTCTGAACTTCTTTATCATTTCTCTGATATACTTAGTTTGAGAAATACAAATTCCTTGGTTTCTTCGGCGTATCTGAAGACCCAGAAAGAAGGATAGTTCTCACAGTAATGACATTTCAAATTCATTCTTCATATCCTTTGCAAATTTCTGGCTTAACCAGTCATCATTGCTTCGAAAAATAATATCATCAACATAAACTTCAATTAATAAAATATTGTCTTGAGTTACCTTGATGTAGAGGTAGCTTTCTGCACTTCCTTTTCTAAACCCTACCTGCTGTAGATATTTATGCAGTCTAGAGTACCACTAATGGGTAAATCGGTAGATGTCGACATGAACTAATCCCCCTATGACCACTTGGATCTAGAACAAAATAAGATGGAACACGATGCTTTCCCTAGGTTTCAATCATTGATTTTAACTACCAAAGAAGGAATAGATAGCATACCTTATGAATCGCTTCCTTATGTATTTGTTGATCCTGCCTTACTCCAATGTTCTTATGAGATCAGATCTGCAATAGAACAAATCAACCAACGTGAAAGCAACAATAGTGAAATTCAATGACAACCTAAACATGTGATCAAGGAGTCATGTAATAAAATATCAATCATTTTATGGGAAAGAGACGTCCCATCGTATTATATTAATGAAAGGAAGAAGATACAACCGAATCACCTTGATGTTGCAAGTTCCCTTTCAGTGGCCCTTTGTTCTAACACACACATACATATGTTCTGACATTTACATGAAGATTTCTCTCAACATCTTGATGGATGAATAGAGACCTCAAGAATCACTTGAAATAGGATTCTTCACACAGTCTTCATCCTATTTTTTCTTCAGTCTCTATGCTTTTTTATGATTGTACCTCTAACCTTTTCCATGAGAAGCCTATCATTATATCCCATCAAATCAGAGAAGTCAATAGGTTCATAACCATACGAACACACCTCATATTTAAAGAGGATTCCACTTCTAGAAGCTCCTAGAACTTCTTTCCTCTTTTAGTTTTAAAGTGTCGCCACGACCTGCCTATATAGCAGCCTGCAAAAATCTCATAGGATGGCTATAGTGCAGCATGCAAAAATCAAGGATTTACGCACTATGTAAAAGGAGAAGCCTGCGGAAGCCTTCCAAAATTTCATCTTGCAAGGGTGGAAAGAGCTTGATTTTCTCAGGCAAAAGACTATATTGGGAACCTGAAAACATGTTTATGTAATCATAATCAGGGTGACAAAAATAATGTGTAACAAAATGCCACCCAAATCATGAGGTTGGAACTCGAGACAACCGAAATACTTTGTAAAATAAGTGTGTATGTGTCAAGAACTAGGGGCTCACCAATCAAAAACTTTCAAACAATCAAGCATCTGTAAAATATCACACCATGTCCGAAGCAGGCATTAACTTGTTAAGACCATAAATGATTGAAATCATAAATGTAGGTAATGGCCACCAATTATACAACATGGATCCATGTCAAAAAATTCTGCATAGCCACTAGGAATACACTGTGGATCCATGCATTGAAAACTCAAGTATGAACACAACCACGAGACATACAAGGTGGATCTATGTGTCAAAACAAATAAAAAATACTCCTTCGTAGCCTGGACCAAATATGTTGAAGTCAAAGGTCTTCAATCGATTGTTCGTTAGTACAATTCTAGTCACGCGATTACAAATGTTGAATTCAAATGTGAATAGAAACCACTTGATTACCAATCATTGATGAAAATTGTTAAAAAGTGCGAGGGAATCACCAATGATGTCAATGACCTCCAAGGTACTCCAGTACAATCCAACAAGTGTGAATAAATGAGTTGAAGTCGAACACTTGACAGAATCTCTCGATCAGGGATCAATGATGTGAATCCATTGTCGAAAGCAAAGAAACAGGCCATTGAGGCATGCAGGCCCTAAGGTACTAAATAAATTCCAAGTCTTTTTCTTGGATAATCAGCTGAAGTTGATAGAAAAAGACTCGTCACAGGAGGGTCGTGATGTATCCCCCATCAATGACACGAAATGAGTAACATATTTAGGGTAGAGAAAAATACATATGTGACTTGGGACTGACACAGGGAAGGCCAACATGGTAAGAATGGACAATTGCAGATGGTCAACTTTATAGAAGGTTCCAGTTGAACTTCTCTTGAACATATGAATGACACGACAATGATATTGGTAGTATTGACTCAAAGATGACACAAGATATGAAGTTGTAGAAGGTAAGACAAGAGACAAACGAAGTACCCAACCCATATTCAAATGACGAAGAGGGGTGTCATGCTCAAGACCGATGCTTACTGCCATTAATACAGACACAGAGATGCATTCCTTTCCCAAATTTTCCCCCACCATTTCTGGCGAGTACCTCTTTATTTTTACGCAAGCTTGAAGAGGATAACATATGCTTGTCAATTTAAGATCATCCTTTGGACGAGTTCCTCGGAGTATATTTAACAAACCCTAAGAAGGAGTGGTTCGGTTGCGTATGGGTATGTCGATGTTTGTTTAACGAGTCCAAAGATAGAAAACTTGAAGGTTTTTCATGTTTATAGAGTCTGGAAAAACACTTGAAAGAGAACTCTCTCAGTTCCTTTTTCTTAAAATAGTTCGACATGATCGAAAAAGTGATAAACTATCACCCATCAAACGTTTTCTTCAAATACTTTTAAGAGCATGAAAAGAACAAGGTCACTCGACAAAATTTTCATTTTTAGGGACCATGAAAAGAGCTTAAAGAATTCTCCATAGGTTTCGTTGTTTTCGTGTTACCATAACGAGTACGAAAAGATGACAAAAGTATACTCGGTTGCGTTCTCATTGATTTTCGATCTCGAGAACGAACAAAGACCGTGCTCGAGGTTTTTTTGAAAAACCCTAAAAAGTAATTGTACATGCGACAAAAATAGAATAAATCACAAAAACTATCCATAGTTCATTGTCAAGGTCCTAAATTTCTTCCTGCAAGGAACAAAACAATTACAAGACCTTTAGAGTTAATGTGTTTGTGACTTAAATGTATTCATATAAAACAAAATATTAGAAAAAATGATACAAAATAAATAAATCTAAGTAAAAAGTCTTTTTCACCATTTTATTTTCACTTGGTCAAAAACTTACCAAAAAACCTTGGTTTTTACCTCAACTTCGGCGATGGATTGCGGAGGCCATAGGGGATCATTCAACAAACGGATTGTGTAAAAGAGGTAAGCATCTCATCTTCTATCTTTTCAATAGATTAAATTTTTTTTTTTATGGTAAAAAATCAATTTTTTTTGATAATTTTGGACTACTAGTCATGCGTCGGGGCCGCCGCGAGTGGCCTATAAAGGGCCCTGTGGAAATCAATGATTTTCGCAGGTGCATTAAGGCACACTCACATAAATTCCACACTGTACTTGAATTTTGATCGCGGCAGCTGAAAAACTAAAATGAAAAGTGAATGTTGACTCAACAAAAATCCCAAAAAATGTTGACAAAGTGTGCTAAAGATCTTCTTTGTTTCCATGTAGGTATTTTCTTGCAAATATGTTTGAATGGTGAGAGCGTGAGTAGGAAGAATATGATAGCATGGCTTTAAATGATCTGAGGACCGTGAATGCCCTCTGGCAATGTGGTCTATTAAAAATTTTCAAAGTTCAGGGCATGAGAGTCCAACGAAGATTACTAGAATATCTAGTTGATATGTGGGATTCAAAACAACAAGTGTTCCATGTGGGCGTTCATGTCCTCTCTTTGGATATTGAGAATATTTATTTCCCAGCCAGTTTTTCACATCATGGGGCACGTGTGACTCTGAAGGGTGGTAGAGGTGGTGGATTTCCCATGAGTGAGTACATTCATCGGCATTGTGAACCTGATGCTGAAAGACGTAAAGGAAAAGTAGCAATCCGAGGTGTGAGAGATTTGACCCTCAGAACCATCCTTTTTACTATTGAACGAATGGTAGGGAGTGCTTCGCCACACATGGCACTCCAAAGTTACTTTCAATATGCTATTGAATGCTTGGAGCCTCAAGTATTCAATTGTTGTGACAGTGTATTACGTAGCATGAAAACTCAACTCACAAAAATCAAGGATGGGGACCTAAAATAGTTCGGTTATGAGTCCATTTTAGTATCTTTCTTCCTAGAAAGAGTTCCACACCTACACCTGCAGGTGGAATGGGGAATACCAGCCCCAAGAGACCCATGAATGAAAATATGGTGTGACCTGATGACACGACATGTGGTGGGCCAGATTGTGAAGTATGACGACGCATTATTCAATTGGTTGGGATCGCAAATCCTGATGATTGATGATTATGCTTATGCCAGTATAGAATTTTGGGGTGATCCAAATTTGGTTCTCCCTAAGGGATCCCAGTGGGGAGATCTAGGTAAGAAATACATTTGCTTTTTGCAATGTTTTTATGAGTTTTAAAATATTTAATGTTTATGTGTTTCTGATCAAAAGACTAATAAATTTTTTTTTATCATGCAGATGTAGGGCCACATCGACCCTCGGTCTCTTCTCCTATTCAGAGGCAAGGAGAGGCACGCATAGTAGCTAGATGATATGTCGAGGATTATGATGTGATAGAGCATAACCTGGAAGGCTTGATGATAGACATCCTTGATATATCCATCGAGGATATCCTAAGGCATTATCAACGCCATACTGTAGGCATATCTGGCTCACTTAGTCGGTTACTACGTAGGGTAGCGAGAGCAGTAGTATGCTATCGCGAGAGGCATCCATGATGCCATTTTGTAGGGGCCATGGGCTCTATATTTTGATATTTTGATCTTCGGATGAAAACTCTTTTTGTAAACATTATATCATTATATATATATATATATATATATATACACACACATGAGGCTTTTACCGGTTTACTCTTATTTTTGTACAATATGTGAAATGTGATTGGAATTACAAATGTCTCAAATGTCTGTCTAATACATAATTAGCTAGAGCATCAGTTAATGTATTTAGACATCTAGGAATGTGTTGATATTCAATATAATCAAAATGACATTCCAAGAAACGGATTCGTAAATATACTTGTAATAGAGTAGGGATTCGATAGTATAGACATTATTTAACTGTACTACTACTAGTTGTGAATCAAGTCGTATAATGAAGCAACGAATCCCAAGCGAAATAGCACTAGTCAATAATTCGATGACCGTGCTATACTCTGTGATATTATTGGTCTCTCGACCGAGACAAACACCTTGTAGACAAATAATTTCATTTGAGGGTGCATAGATTGCCCAAGCAGCATAAGCTAAATTCTAGGTACTACGGCTAGCACCATCGGCGAAGCCAATATAAGGTAGCAAAAACATTGACATCTGGAGACTAAACACAATGTAGGGTAAGTAGGTAGGGGTAAAAGTCAAATAGCAGAAAAACACTAAAGTAACACACAAGAGTATGATACAGTAAAAATACAAGTGTTTATGCAGAGATAGGCTAAGCGTAGTACTTCTTCAAGTAAATCCCATTTTTGGGTTCACTCAAAGGAATACCATCATAGTCTACTAACTCATATTCTCCCTTCTCCAACACTCTTTTAACAATATAAGGGCCTCTCCACATAGCCTCAAATGTTTCAGCTCCTAGAAAATCACGATCTTGTTCATAGGGGAGAACTAGATCACCTTCAGAAAACATGTGTGGCTTGACATGTTTGTCGTATTGGGTTTTTACGCGTTTCTTCTGGGTTTTAATAACTAGGATGGCATCGTGATGGGTTTCATCCAATTGCATGAGATACAAAAGACATTCCTCCTCAGCATAGGTGTCTGGGAGAAGTTTCACGGCTAGTTTTAATGATGGAATTTCACATTCAATCGGTAGAACAACTTCTAAACCATACACTAATTGGAAGGGTGTAAATCCTGTGGCTCACTTCATGGATGTCCGATAGGCACACAATGTTGAGAACAAAAACATGTGCCAAATCATTTTGTTAATTCCGATAATCCATCAAAGAATGGTAATAAGTACTTTGTTTATTGCTTCGACTTGGCCGTTGGCCTGTGGATAGTAAGGGGTTGATTTTTCATGTCGAAGACCCAAATTTTCTATAATCTCAGACATCATAAAGTTTCGAAAATGGCTACCATGATCGGTGATGATAGCTTGTGGGATTCCAAATCATGTAATAAGGTGATTGAAGATGAATAGAGCTGCAATTTTTCCCATGTTGTCGAATGTAAGCATCACCTTGGCCCATTTCATGAAATAATCTATGGCTACAATAATGTACCCATGCCCCTCAACTGAGTGAGGGTTACATGTCATGAATTCGATGCCCCATTTAGTGAAGGGTCCAAAGGAAACTACGGGATGTAAGGGAGCGGGGTGAGATCTTATTTTGTTGCTGTATGTTTGGCAAGCGTGGGATTTTTGGATGGCGATAATACGATCTTTGAATAAAGAAGGCCAAAAATATCCATCTTGTAAGATCTTTTGGGCAATAGCATACCTAGACATGTGACCACCACATGCTCCAGAATGGCAGTCATTCAAACCTTTCTTACCCTCATCATAAGTGAGACATCGTCGAAAAACAGAGTCAACTCCACTACGATAAAGAGTATCACCAAGGATGATATACTAATGGTCTTGGTAACGTATGCAGTGAAGGTTAGTACTAGACAAATCGGGCTGGAAAGTCTGAGTCTGGGGATATATAATGATATCTCCATACCAAAGGTCATCGAAACTGATCAGAAAAATAAATTCATCAGGTAATGAATCATCTGTTACATTTTCTGTCTCAGAACAAGGAAGGTCACATATCAATTCGACAAACACCAAGGATTTCTTAGACTTAGCACGTTTAAACTCTAAGTCAAACTCTTGGAGTATCACAATCCATTTGGAGTATTTTCCCCCTAGCAACTAGCATGTAAGGATGTGTTGCATAGGGTTGCAATCGAAAATCACGGTGGTCTTGCATAAAAGGATATAGTGTCAGAAACGTTGGATAGCTTGAACAACTACCAAGGCTAGTTTTTCAACATGTAAATACTTGGCTTCGGTAGTCGTGAGACTCCGAATCAAATAATAAATGACATGTTCATCGTGAGAATCGTCCTCTTGGACCAGAACAATGGCGATGGTCAAATCCGAAGCAGCGAGATAAAGGAAATGATCTCGACTATAATTGGGCGAGAAAAGTAATGGGGTACAGGTTAAAGCCAATTTCAAAGCTTCAAAGGCTTTGTTGGCAGTGGTGTCCCATACGAATTCAGAGCCTTTCTTTAATAGTCGAGTAAATTCGAGTGTTAACTCAGTGTAGTTTGGGATAAAACAACGTAGAAAGTTTGCCTTCCCTTGCAAACTTTGTAAGTAGCAAAGTGAAGAAGGAGGAGGGAGATTGAGAATCGCCTCAACCTTCAAAGGATCTACCCTGATCCCTTGATGTGACACAATAAATCCTAAGAGTCAGTCTAACTCCACACAAAATACACATTTGTGTGGGTTTAAGCGTATACGATAGAACCGACAGCAAAGGAAAATGGCTCGGAGATGGGTTGGATGATTAGTACGATGCATGGAATGTGCTGGTAGGTCATCTAAATATGGTTGTACAATGTGCTTAATATCATGGAAAGCATAATACATAGTGCATTGAAACGTGGAACTGACGTTCTTTAAATCGAAGGGCAGTTTCTAGTAGGCAAAAGTGCCCCAAGGACAAATAAAAGCGGTTTTGTGTTGATCTGGGGGTAAGATGTTGATCTGATTATATCTGTAGAAACCATCCATCAAAGAGAATATTTCACTCCCAAAACAATCACCAACAATCTATTCGACGAAGGGGGTGGGAAATTTGTCTTTAGGACAAGCTTTATTAATGCCTCTATAATCAACACAGACATGGATCGTACCTTGTCTCTTGTTAACCAGAACTAGATTAGATACCCAATCAGTTAAAGCCACGGGATAAATAAAGCCAACTTTAAGAAGTTTTTCGACTTCAAGCTTGATAGCGGCAGCTTTGCATGGGTGGACCGAGCGAAGTCTCTGTCGAACGGGTTTAACGCTTGGGTATGTCTTGATTTCATGTACAACAATATCGGGGTCAATACCAGGAATATCTTCATAGCTCCATGCGAAGATGTCACGAAACTCTTGAAAAAGGGATTTATACGTGACAACTTCAGCAGTGGAACACAAAGCTCCGATGTGAACATTTTCAACAACTCCAAGTTTGATAGAGATGTCAACGGGGATGGTGGGTGAAATGTTTCTTAAGTTCCCTTCGTATAACACATCATGTGTAGAGTCGGGAACCGAAGTAATAATGAAAAAGGTCGGTGGGGTCGAGATCCGTTGGTAACTATTGAGGGTGTGTTGTTCCAGGAAGAGAATGGAACGATGATGTCCATCGTCCCAAGGAGTGCCCTCCATGGACATAACCTACATAATCATATCATCTGTGGGAAAAATCACGTGAAAAGGATCAGGAGATGAATCACCAAGAGAGGGGGTAGAGGGGGATGTCNCAAACCATTCAATCGACATCCCCCTCTACCCCCTCTCTTGGTGATTCATCTCCTGATCCTCATCTGTGGGAAAAATCACGTGAAAAGGATCAGGAGATGAATCACCAAGAGAGGGGGTAGAGGGGGATGTCGATTGAATGGTTTGATAGGTGGATTCAATTGAACTTAAAGGTATCTGGTCTCCATAGCGTGAATAATCACCAAGTTCAAGTATTATCCATGGGTCAGAAGATGAATGGGTTTCACAAACAGAGGTGGAAATCATGTTGATTGAGGCAACCAGAGGTGGTGGAATGTCAAGTGGTGGGATTAGGAATGTACCCATCAGAGTGGAATCTTTTAGTAGACCCACATTAACATTCTCGTATCCAGGGGGTGTCTTTGCAATGAAAGGCATGTTGTCGGTACATGTGTCATATTTAAAGAAGGCTAGTTGGTCTAATTTAACTACCTTTCCTTGATGCGGAAAAGAGTAGACATGACTGCACACATTGAATTGATCCAACTACGGCCAAGTNAATCAAGAGGTGCATCAAAGACCTCAACTTCAACCTTGACCATTTTTCCTTCTAGCATAATAGGCAATGAAGGGAGGACACCGTAGGGCTTAAATCCAGATCCATTAAAGGCCTTGAGCATGCTGTGTGATTCAGTTAAGGGAGGAGAGCCAATGGCTTTCTAGCAGGCAATAGACATGACACACGTCGAGGCACTCTCTTCAATAATTGTTCTACAAATGTTCTTGTTGGAGACAACAACTTGTATTTGAAATGCAAGCTGAGGGGGTAACCTTGGAATGTGATATTCCAAGTCAAAGATTATTAAATTTGTATCTGAAGGGTCAATTCCACCGATAGCTTTCAACATTGCCTTTTGTTGTGTAGGAAAACTCTGAAAGACTTCAAGGGATGACATCGCAGATGGTTCTTGTGCTAGATCTTCTACTATACTGTAGTTCTGGGCAGCACAAGCATGAGGATTGAAAGAAGAATTTCAAACCACACCCTTGGGAGGAGGGCGAAGGACTGTATCGGGGTTCGGTCATTCGAGATGAAGAGGACCGTTGGAAGGTGGAGATGAGGGATATTTTTGAACCAACGAAGGTGGTATATCATCAACTTTCTCCTTGGAGGAAAGGTAATCTTTGGCACGAGTTATAAGTGTGATGTCATTCTTCTTTGAATCACCATTACACATAAGTACATAGGAGGTGGTGGAGGAAGAAAGTTGATCATGGATGACCAATTCAGCCTTTTTTTGAGAAGGGAAGGGTTGAGACAAGACAAAAGGGGTAGGAGGTTTTTGGGTCCCTTGGAGGAACTTCATGACCTCATCACGTCTCGGGCAATCCTTCATGTAGCGATCATCACCACAGATAAGGCAAGGATTGCAAGGTTTGCGTTTATCCTTATCTTTAGCAGGTTGTGTCTTGGTCTTATTGGATTGTGGGTTGTTATTCTTATCCTCCTTATTCCTACCCTTCCCTTTTTTAGATTTGTTCTTACCAGTAGGAGTCAATTGAACGTCGTTCACTTCCGAAGTTTTACCGGTGGGAGGGGCGGGCGTCGGAGTAGTTTGAGAATTAGAAGCATGGGATTTGGGTGTTGTGTGAGAGGTCTGTGTAGGATGAGGTTTAGTATGGAAAGTACCTATCACACCATCAATGACATGAGAAGCAGCTGGGGTCATTGAGGTGGTCATGGTAGAAGGATGAGGTGCATTAGGGAGCAGATCGTAAATGATACATGTTTGTGAATAAACGAGATCAAGATACTGGGCACGAATGATTGCATGTTCTTCTGTGACGACTCCACCCATAGAAATGTCTTTATATATGTCATTCATGGAGGATTTCGTGAACCATTATGCCAATAAATGATCAGGAAGATCGATTTTGATTAGACGTCATCTTCGTCTCCACTCATGAATTTGATCAGAGATATGAGTGGCTTTACTTTGCTCGAAAGAACTCAAAATATTGGTTCCTGTTTTATAGCGTATTGGAAACTGGTAGTGAGTGAGGAAAGCCATAGCTAGGTTATTGAAATTGGTGAAGAAACCTCGTGGCAATTCTATATACCACTTCACGACTGAACCCATGAGAGTTCGCTGAAAAAGACGTAATCGAATGGAGTCATCCATCAAAGAGTTGGATGAACACCAAAGGTGGAAATTCATTACATGATTGTTTGGGTCCTCTCCTGGTTTACCATTGAACTTAGGAATGTCAGATAGGAGTTTGGCTGGCATGACAGGCCAGTGAGGAGAGTGACGAATAGGGTCATTCAAAATTCTAGACAGATTGGGGAGGTCCAAAGTGGCCGAAAAGGGTAATTGCCTATTCACTTGAGGGTACTGGTGACTTTGGGGAGGAAGTCCCATCATTATACCAGTAGGACGGTAAACATTTTTCATATAATGTGAAGATCCAGGCAGATTTGATTGTGGGTGTGGAGGCATGTAGCCCGTGCGGTTGGGTATGTTAGGGATGTTCCCTTGGAAAATAGTATTGGACTAAACATTCAGGCCCCAAGTGGGATTCAAAGAACTTGGATATGGTTGACTGTGGTTCGGGGGTACCAAAACACTGGTTTGATAAGGTTATCCCCTAGAGGGTTGTGGGTTAGCTTGAAGGTTCCAAATGTGAGCTAACAAGTTTGATGCATTTGGTCTAGATTGTGAATTATAAGTTCCAACCTAAAGACGTCCTTCATAAGGAGGAGTTGTCCCAATCGGAGCGTGACCCCCAGATTGAGGTTTCCCCCCGGTAGGAATATGGTAACCGGGAGTGAATAGATGATGAGTGCTACCAATTGGATTAGAGCCACTAGGGCCAGATCCGCCATGAAGAGGTGGATAAGACCCTCCAGAGAGGACTTGGGAAGGCGTGGGAACATAACCAGCAGAGGTATTATGCCCAATTGGTACTTCAAATGGAATTTGGATATGGATGGCAGTGGAAGAATTCAAAGCTTGATACCCAAGAAGAAGAGAAGGAGTAGGTCTAGCGAGATGTTGTGTACCAATGGGAGCATGGTTAACCACTATATTCCCAGAAATAATAGTCGTAGCATGAGGAAGAATTATAGAGTGGTCCATTTGAAAAGGGACGATTGAATGAGATCTAACTGACTGGGCTTCAGAGCCAGCAAAGAGGTAGGCAGTTGTACTGGAAAAATGACCTGGGAGACTGTGAGGACGGTAGATGTCTCAACTAGCTCAAGAATAGTGGGTATATATGCTCCTGCCCCTGAACCATAAAGGTCTCGGACTGTACGAGGTGGTCTTATAACTATGTCAGCAGTCCATAAAGGATCGTCAGCTCCAAAAGGTCCGGTTAGAGTTCCAGAAGAAACAACAACAAGTTCCTCGGCATAATTCATCTAGAGAAAACGTCTTTCATATTCAGGAGGGATGCAGAAAGCTTCCATAGAATCATAAATAACTTGGAAAATCTCCAAAGAGGCTGAACCTTCCTCTTGTGTTACATTGGTATCCTGGACTTCACTATGTTGAGGAGAACCCTCTGATGTGTGAGGGGGCATAGGGGTAGAATCTTCCATGTTTTCCGGTGGAAGTCCTTGTACCCTGCATGAACAACGGGAAAGGTCTATCTTGGCGGAACCAAAACATCTATAGAATAAATCTATGGCCAACTACGTAAACAAACAACACGTGCTAGTAAAATCTAGGAATCAAAACCAAGCAAACAAGACCTTCCTATTTCGAAGTCACTAGTTGGTGATGAAATCCAATGTCGAGATAAGAAGGGGCTAGGATAGGGTGGAAAAGTTACATTGATGACCTTCTTAACGGACTTACAACCTGGTGCAAGCTCCCACACATAATTGTGGGTATACCCTCCAAGGAGCCCGAGTGAGTCTGGCCAACGTCAATTCTAGGTACCATGGAGACTTACCCCTCCACAGTCACCTTGTGTAAGATCCTAAGAAGATAGGCTACTACAGTTACCACGAACAACAATGATGCATGGGGGAACATTCGATAGTCTAATCCACACGCAAGGGCAGGGTATTGAGCCCGAAATCAACTTGAGAGGATTCCACTCATCATTGTGGGTATACCTTCAAGCGACCCACATAATATGTGCAATCTCTACACTGAGACCAACAAAGCAGGGTGAGTGACTCTGCCAATCTCAGTGTGACCTCAGGTTTGACCCTTGTGTGAGAAGGGCATCCCAGGGAAAAATGTTGTAAATGGATTTGGACAATCCCTATCACAAGATACTATTGTTTGTTTTGTACTTTGGAAAGTGTGTCTCACTACCTATTCCAAATCTCTAGCCTAGCTAATGTTGGTGTAAAAGAGCCCTAGAAAAAGTTACTAGTTTAATTTTAGAGTTTTGCAATGTTATTGAAGGTTGTTGTTACTCAAAAGGGAGACAGGAATGAAACCAATGTTGTGTGAGACTTTGACCCAAAAACATGTAAATAGAAATGAATGATGCAAACTTTCATTCAATGAATTCTATCTATAGTAGGGAGAAAAAAAAATTCTGG
>JASDQU010307388.1:0-18882 GCA_032191745.1 Picea mariana | reverse complement strand
AAGAAAATGGTTTTTCGATCATTAAACAATCCCGAAAGTGTAACCAACCTATAATTCCAACTCCAAATGAAGACATTTAATCGATCAAGCACTCAGACGCAAGTCCAAAAATTATATCCTTGTCGATAAGAATAAAAAAAAAAAATTGAAAAAATATCAAAGAGAGGCGTTCGATCTCTGAAATCAATCAAGATCAAGTTGAAACAATCAAAAGCACTCAAGAACTGGTATTAAAATCTCTTTCCCAGCTGACTTAAGAAAAAATTGGTCAATAATAGAGGTGAAGACCCAATCCAAAAAAAAATCAAGCACTGTCGCGGGCAGGTAGTATAACGCAGTGCGGAAATGAGTGGTTTCCGCAGGCCAATAATCATGCAGGTCATGGAAATCCCTCGCTGAAACAAACCACTAGGGTGCGGAAATGGAAGGTTTCCACGAGCTACCAATAAGGTGCAGTGCGAACGCATTTCATAAAAAAGAAAATTTTCAAAGAGGACAAAGGGTCTCAGGAAAATTTTAAATCCAGTGAGTCTAATTGGATCTCCCACAGAATCAAAGACTGAAACATAATGTAAAAGATAGGCTATGATCAAATGGCCAACAAAAAACCACAATCAAGTTGCACTCTCCCTAGTGGAGTCACCAATTTTGTTAATGGGTAAATCAGTAGATGCATACATGAACTAATCCCCCTAGATCCACTTGGATCTAGAACAAAACAAGACGAAACATGATGCTTTCCCTAGGTTTCAATCATTGATTTTAACTACCAAAGAAGGAATATATAGCATACCTTATGAATCGCTTCCTTATGTCTTTGTTGATCCTGACTTACTCCAATGTTCTTATGAGATCAGATCTGCAATAACACAAATCAACCAATGTGAAATAAATAATAGTGGAATTCAATGACAACCTAAACATGTGATCAAGGAGTCATGTAATAAAATATCAATCATTTTATGGGAAATAGACGTGCCACCATATTATATTAATGAAAGGAAGAAGATGCAACCGAATCACCTTGATGTCACAAGTTCCCTTTCAATGGCCCTTTGTTCTGACACACACATACATCTGTTCTGACATTTACATGAAGATTTCTCTCAAAATCTTGATGGATGAATGGAGACCTCAAGCATCACTTGAAATAGGATTCTTCACACAGTCTTCAGCGTATTCTTTCTTCAGTCTCTATGCTTCTTTATGCTTGTACCTCTAACCTTTTCCATGAGAAGCCTATCATTATATAGGAGAATTTGAAGTGGTTAAAGAGATGAGGATGATCCCGTCAAATCAAAGAAGTCAGTAGGATCGTAACCATACGGATTCCACCTCATATTTTCAGAAGATTCCACTTCTAGGAGATGCTAGAAATTCTTTCCTCTTTTATTTTTAAAGTGCCGTCATGACCTGCCTATATAGCAGCCTATGGAAATCTTGAAGGCTAGCTATAGTGCAGCATGGAAAAATTAGGGATTTCCGCACTATGTAAAAGGATCACCCTACGACGGCCTTCCAAAATTTCATCTTGCAAAGGTGGAAAGAGGTTTCTTTTCTCAGGCAAAAGATTATATTGGGAACCTGAACACATGTTTATGTAATCATCATCAAGGTGAAAAAAATAATGTGTAACAAGTACCATGCTCTAGGATCCTGTTTTATACCATACAAGGCCTTCTTCAATTTACACACATAATATGTGTTCTCTGACAACTGAAATCCTTTTGGTTGTTCAATGTAGACCTATTCTTCAAGTTCCATATTTAGAAAGGATGATTTCATGTCCATCTGATACACTTTAATATTCCTGGAGTATGCATAAGCTAAGAGCAATCAGATTTCTTCCATTTTGGAACCTGGATCAAATTTCTCTTCAAAGTCGATTCCTTCAACATGTGCATATCCTTTACATACCAATCTAGCTTTGTTCCTTGAAACTTGTCCATCTTCATTCAATTTATTTCTGAATACCCACTTTGTGCCAATCACATTCTTGTTCTTTGGTCTTAAAACCAATTCCCAAGTGTCATTCTTTTCTATTTGATCCAATTCTTCATCCATGGACTTATTCCAAAATTCATCCTTGTTGGCCTCTTCAAAATTGTTTCGTTCAATTGTAGATGAGAGTGCTAGGTGTGTTTGTTTTGGTGAACAAATTCTTCTTCTTCTTCTAGTCTCAACTCCTGCATCTTTGTTTCTGATAATATGATATGTAGGATGATTCTTTTGTACTCGTTTGCTAGGTTTCTTTGGAGGAACTTGTTGAACTTGCTCTTCTACTTCTATCTGATCCTCTTCATCTTCCCTTTCTACTTCTTCCTCATCTTCTACTTCTTCTTCATAAAGTTGTTCCATTAATTCATCTTCTTCTACCTTTAATTCTCGTCCACCTGTTTCATCAATTGTTACATTGATGCTTTCCACAACTTTTTTCAACCTCAGATTGTAACACTTGTATGCTTTCCTTGTACTTGAGTAACCAACAAGTACTCCTTTTTCTTCTTGAGAGTCAAACATTCCCATTCTTCCATCTTCTCTTATGATATAGCATTTTCTTCCAAATACTCTGAAGTGCTTCACATTTGATGGTCTTCCTTTCCACAGCTCGTAGGGAGTTTTGTCAGTGTTGTTTCTAAGAATTACTCTATTTTGAATGTGAACCGTTGTATGCACTGCATGTGTCAAAAAGATATATGTCAATTCGTAATCCATTAAAATTGTTTGAGCCATTTCTTGTACTATCATGTTCTTTCTTTCAACAACTCCATTCTGCTGAGGTGTCCTAGTAATGGATAATTTCCTTTTTATTCCATGCTTTCTATAGTAGTCCATAAATTCCTTTGAAGTAAACTCTCCTCCATTATCATATCTCAAACATTTTATTTTTGAATCCATTTCACTTTGAACCAATTCCTGGTAGACCTTGAAGTTTTCAAAAGCTTCTGAATTGTTCTTGAGAAAGAAAACTGCAGTCATTATTGTATAATCATCAACTAATAATATAAAGTAGTTCTCACATTTTAAACCCTTCATTGTAGTTGGTCCAACTAGATCAATATCCACAATTTATAGTGGTCTTGTAGTTGAATATTCTTTTGATTTAAACCTAGACTTTGTTTTCTTTCCTTATTGACAATGCTTGCATAAAGTGTTGGTTGGTTTCGTAATCTGGGGCATTTCTCTAACTACTTCCTTTTTACTAAATTTGACAAGGTTTTCAAAGTGTATGTGATCCATTCTTCTGTGCCATATCCAACTTTCATCTTCCTTTCCTAGAAAACACTTTTCATTTCCAATTTCCCTTAGTACATATATGTTGCTTGAAGTTATTGGAGCCATTGCAATCAATTTTCTTGAACCTTCTTTTCTTATCTCGCACTTTTGTGAATCGAAAGTAACTTTATGACCTTGGTCACACATTTGACTCACACTTAGAAGATTATTTTTCGCATCTTCTACTAATAGAACATTTTCTTCCTTGGTATTCGTGTTTCCAATTCTGATTGTGCCT
The DNA here is from genome assembly GCA_032191745.1 of Picea mariana. Lineage (NCBI taxonomy): Eukaryota > Viridiplantae > Streptophyta > Pinopsida > Pinales > Pinaceae > Picea > Picea mariana. Next base: position 15,368 of record JASDQU010307388.1, on the reverse strand, counting down.
TTTCCAATGATTTTAGCTGAATCATCATTTCCAAAGGAGATTGATCCATCTCTTTCCTTTCTTAATGTAAGAAACTTGTATTTATCACCTGTCATGTGTTTTGAACAACCATTGTCAACATACCAACCATGTTTCTTCTTCTTATCTTGTAGAGTGACTGTGCATTCTTCATTGCTATACTGATTATCCTTTCTTTTCCATGTTCTCTTTTGAGGTTCTTGTCTGTGATTGTTGTTGTTCTCTTGTGGTTCTCTAGGAGGAATTTTCATTCTGCAATATTTTTCCATGTGTCCAAAGTTATTACACTTGTAGCATTCCACTTTAGTGCTCAATGATTCAAGCCTGTTGTGACTTATTCTTTTTGTTTTACTAGGCCTTCTTGAATAACCCTTTTGTATATGACTTTCAAGGTTGTTTATGATCCTGTTGTTATCTCTGCAATTTATAGCTTTATGTCCAAAATTATTACATGCATAACATAAACCAAAAAAAATAGTTTGATACTTGGGAGTTGAATATCTTCTTAAAGGAGTTTCTCTTATGAATCCTTCTTCTTCCTGAGACCTATCTGTCGGTTGTTGATTGTGAAATCTGAATCTTCTCAGTGGAGGAGTGTCCCTCTAGTCTTCCTTATAGATCTTCCTGTCCCTTTTGATTGTTTCTGCATAGCTTTTTGGATATGTTTTTTGTTCTGTTGTTTTGGAGCTTGATCCCTTTTCCGTCTAATTGTATCCAAGTCTGGACTTGTCATGATGAGGTTTTTGATTGCTGATAATGTCATCCAAAATTTTTGAGTTGTTCTGCATATTTTTCTTTTGAAGATCCTTTCTTAATGTGAAAATATCTTCTTCCAATTTTTCAATGATCCTGTCTCTTTCTTATAGCTATTCTTTGAATGCTTCTTCAATTCTTTTATCTTCTTCTATTTGAACCTTCAAATTTGTGATCATTTTTTCTAGTTCCTGAGTGTCTTCTTTCTTGTCTAGTTTTTCTTGTAGCTTCTTGTTTTTCCTCTTTTCTCTTATTATAACTTCTATGGCACACAACAATTCTTCTTGGTAATCAACTTATGCCTCTTCATATTTTGATTCAGCCTCTTCATATTCTTGTTCGGCCTCTTCATATTCTTCTTCAGTGTCTTATTTGTCAGAGTATTCTACTGCCATGAATAGAACTCTTTCTATCTCATTGTCACTGACTTCATCTTCATCTAATGATGAGATGTATTCTTTGGTGCATAAGATTTTCTTGAAAACTTTCTTTACGGTTCCTTTTTATTTATATGTTTTTTTTCTATTTGAGTAATCTTCATAATTCCTCTTATTTTTCTTATGAGGAAATTTGTTAGCAAAATGACCAATACCATCATAATTAAAACAAAACAAAGGAAACTTACCTCTATATCTGTCGTTGGTTCCCTTTTTCAATATTCTGACGAAGTTGGCCACTTCTTCATCATCTTCTGATATGTCACTGCTATTGTTATGTTATTTTTACTATTGCTTTCCCTTTTGATTTGACCTTTTGGATTCTTTGAAAGATTCCATAACTCTCTAACCATGAGGAGTTATGTGACGTTCCACATACCACTAGAAATAGAATGACATGTACTATCCATATAGGATATTCTTACCTACAAATATATCAAAACTCATACCATTATCCATCAAACAAACTTGGGTCCATTACCCAGACCTTTCTCCAACTTCACATGGCCATAACTCTCTAACTGTGAGGATTTATGTGATGTTCCACATACCAACAGAAATGGAATGACATGTAATATCCATCTGGAATAGTCTTACTTGCAAATATATCAAAACTCATACCATTGCTCATCAAAAAAACTTGGTTCCATTACCCAAACCTTTGTGCTACCAAAATTTTCTACCATACTTTCTTCAAAGGTTGACATAAATGACAACCAACCCAAATAGTCAACAAAATTGACATGTGCAAATTCACCAAAGGAAGCACGTGCACAGTGCGTGGGCCAACAAATCCCTTAGAGTGCACAATGCGCCAAATGCACAATTGTGTATGATAAAATCCATGCACTTCTGTGAACGACACATTTATGATTCTTGTCAGCCACCCAACCACTTATGGACCAGCTCCCAACTTGATTTGACCTCCATATCTGAGAGAAATCCGAATGGGGGGCTAGTCAAGGACCAAAGGGTGCCCTAAAAGGCCTCTTGTTCACACCAAGAACCAATTACATTTTTTCTTGAAGAAATGTTAGAAATAAGAGCCATGGGTGCACTAAGAAACCAATATCTTCATAGTATTGTTATGCTACCTCAATTATCCCTTGAGAATCCTCTTTTCTCCTTGGAGCATTCAAGCATCATTGCAATAGGCCATTCCACTCACCTTTTGAGGGAATAAACATTGTTCTTCTTCACCATTTTCCATTTTTCTTCCATTGTAATAAGATCTATCCAATAGGAAACTCAAGAGCCCTCCCAAGGAGGAATAGGGGACTCATAAGTCTATTTTTTCTCTATGGTGGTTCACCTACTAATCTATTGATCCATTGGTAGAACTATCTTGGTCATTGGTTGATTTGTTATGGTTCTAAGTTTCTCATACATTCTAACTTTTATTTATTAGTTGTTTTAGTTTGTTTCTTTGTTTATTACATGTGTTTTTCTTGTTTAACCCACTCACGTACTTCTATCTTATCTAGCAAGCCCAACTAAGCATGCAAGTGTTGTGGTTTTTCTCACCCAAGTGACGAAACCAACACAACAATGAGGATGATGTTGTTTATAGGTACTATGTTATAACCTTGTTACTAATTAATATATTGATTACTTATCCACATATATGCAAGGGATAATTAAATGGGATCTTGATCAAAACAAAGAAAAAAACTATGAAAAGGTTCTAGAGTTATAGAAAAAGGAAAGGAACTACGTATTAATCCTAAAGCCATGATAAAAGACTAAATGGAAACTTCAAATGAAAGAATTAATGGGTACATGTGTTAGTCCTAGCTATTATACTATGGTTTGGTTAAATAAATATGAAATTTTGATTAAAAGTTTAAAGGGGGTACATATAGCAATGTCGATATGTGATTATTGTGTGGAGTTATGGAAAAGGTTAATGTAGAGATATGAGATGTCTCGGGCGGCGCACTGTGCAATATATATGGTATCAAATCTTACGATGGATATGGCATTGAATTATGTATTGGTTATATGGCTTGATTTTAATGGTGAATGTCTTGTTAGTGGGTTGTCTCGTACATGGAATTGAATGGGGCTAGGTGAGGAAGTGACGTGCATTTACTGCACGTCACTCCAAACCTCCCTATCGCCTATCACCCTAGAATTATTGCATTGTTGCATTGTTGCATTGTTTCTCTGTTGGTTGTGAAGCTCCGTGTTTTCAGGATTGGCAAGGGAAAAGTCAACCGGTTCACCATTGAAATGATTTTATCATAGGTATGGCCCTGAACTTTCCATCCATGATGGAATCTCTGTTTTAGGAATCAAATGGTGGCTCGTGAATGCATGGATTCTGTGTTATCTTGAGTTTTTTTACTGTGTGTAAATATGGTGTTATATTTCTCTATGATGACTGTGAAATGTTGATAATTGTAAGAAGAGTAATGGGTATTATTGAATATAAAGGTTGTGCATTGGTTATTTGCTCGGTCAATGTTATTTTTTATGATGGTTCTCTATGGAAAAATGGTGACAGTGGTGAAATGAAGCTCTGAATTTGATGGTTGAGAGTTTTTAACCATCGTTCTGTGTATCAGTGGCTGTCAGATTGTTTTCTCTCTTGGTCATTGTTGTTATCTTGATCCAGTTGCAGGGCAACTATTGACTGTGGGGTGATTTTGTTATCTAAACCCCAAACTGTTTTTGATGGCCCATTCGTTACTGTCTCTTTCCTGAAAATCTTTGCAAAGGTCCATTATTGGTTGACACGAATGTTAATGCAGACCTGTTTGGGTATCGAATTGATATAAGTTATATCTTGGTGTTCTTTCACAAAGAATGTTGTGTGTCCTCACTGTCAATTCTTGTCATAGGTTATCAACCTCCCAGGTGTTGGGAAGAGACATTATCTCTCTTTATTTTGAGTACCCTCCACTATTCAAGTTAACGCTCGTTCCTCCCTACAAAGTGTTAGAGGCACATGTGTGCAACTGGGTTGTTTTACTCGAATTGCCTTTTTCTATCCTCGAGTGTTCACTTATGATTTTTTGAAAGGCTTGGATGCATAAGACGAAAGACTATATTTTTTTTAGAAGAGCATGGCTCTCTGTTTTCAAGATTACATTGTGTTTTTTGGTTGATTAATCAATGAAAAATGGATATGAGGATTTGAAAGACCATTATCTCTCTTTGTTTTTAAAAAATACATGAAGACTTTCATTGCCTCTCTGCATTTAATTTTTTAAGAGCCCGACTCAAACTCTCACTACCTCTTCCCTCCTAGAGCACCTTCTGGGGTTTGTCAATTTTTGGGTTATCAGTTTAATGATTGTGGGATTTTGAAGATACATGCTCTGTTGATTATAAACCCATCCTTTTGGTCAAATCTCTATGTGGTCCTTCTTTGATGAATTTTTTTGAAAAAATAAGAAATAAAATGATTGGTTGCATACAATCGAGATATGCCTTTCTATTCGTTTATGGTCTCGTTCAATCCAGCATGATATTGATTGCATAAGAATACACCTGTGTGAGTTTTACCAAGATCGATCAGGGTTCTGGCAAGTTAAAAAAGGTGTCTATGTGTCAATTTAGTTATGTTCACTTCATATATGATATGGTTATATGTGAATCATCGTGCAAACTATCATTTGTTTTTAAAATAAGTTTACATATGTTGATGCACACAGAAAGCAAGCTCAGGGTTCCATTTTGTTTTGAGTTGGTTGTTGTTCTCGATTCAAGATTGTATCTATTATATGATTGAAGACCTTGTGTTATGATTGGTCCCTCGTGTATGCTCTCAAGTCTTCCTGTGATTGAAAAAACACTTGTTTTTACTAAATTGGGCTTGATTGTTGATTAGAGCACAGTGATTGTTGATTGTTAATCATGGTGCATTATTGATTATCAGGGATACATGTTGGGCATAATACAATGATAATTGTTGTGTATGTTTTGCTTATTTAAAAAAAAAGAAGAAGATTAGCATTAGTCTATACAGTACTGTCGAATGGAAAATGTTTACATAAGTTATAATGCATTATAATGCACGGACTATTATAAAATAAGGATTTCTTTGAAATTTAATTGTTATTGAGACAACAAGAAGTTGTATACATTTGAGGAACAATGAATGTTTTGGTCTTGGAAGTGGATGCTTCTTGGATGCAAATTTGAAACAAAGTTATGCTAGTTGATTGATTTAATTTATTTTATGAACAATATCCATCTAATTCCCTTTCATTTTCTCACTTTTCACTCATTACAAATCCCATCATCATCCAAAATTCATTTTGCACTCCCTGTTCACTAAAATTAAAGTAAAACTCTGTATGACATCAATTAAAAAATAACACAGATATAGATGACAACTGATATGTTTTGATTATTGTTTCACAGTCAATTGTTTAATGAATTGTTGATCGCTAATCCTGTTCTTATTCCCTTGATTTTCTCACTTCTTCTCTCAATACAATCCCCTTAGATATCCCTGTACCCTAATTCACCCCTTGCTCATTGACAATTATTAAATGAATTTTACGGATTGGATTGCATGGATCTGATGTGATTACTGAGCCAAACTTTGTTTCATATTAAGAGAATGTCATGTATGGTCTTTTTAAGAATCTAGTTGCTATTAATTGTTGCATATAGGATGAGCTTCTACAGCAGGGGAAGTAATGGCCGAAATAATAGGGGTAGAGGAAATTGGAACAGAGGGCCTAGAAGGCCCAGATTCTCAATGCATTTTGATGCATATCCTTAAGAGTTAAACCAACTCTTTCAAGCTGTATTTTTCAATTGGATTGAAAAAGGGGTAGTCTAGCCTAGACCAAAGAGGCCTCCCTTCCAACCCCATCATGTCCCCGGTATCCCTGTGCCCCCTCATGTTTCATTGCAGCCTAAAGTTCCTGATAATGACGGATGGTAGGAGATTGTTCACTCAACAATCTTCCACCATCATGGCTGGCCAAATTTTTCTTTACCTTCTCCCCCTCCACTTGTTAACCAAAATGTCCAAATTTCCCCTACACACTCACCTGTACAGTCCTCCCACGCAAGCAAAAGACTCAAAACCCAATCCCACCACATGCATGACAAAGGAAAAGTTGCTGCTTCACCCTCCTCTCCCTAAAGTGATTCAACCAAATATGTATCATCCTATATGCACTTGAGAGATGATTGTCCCCATGTCCTCAGTGAGATTAGGCCTCAAGGTTCTACAAACCCTAAGGTTAATTCAGGGAAGTCAAAAGGGGATAGCAGCAACAAAGGAAAAATTGTCTCTCAAAGTGGAAAATATGATTTTTTATTATGTTTTATTATTGTTTTGTGGAGGATAGTGGATTGTTGAAGGTTTTGGACAACAAACTATTTTTGGATATTTTGGATATTATATGTTTGGGTATGATTTGAAATATCATTGATATTTAATTTCCAAATTATGGAAATGATTGTGGGAGCCACAATGAGGGATGTGTTTGATTTAGTGTCTACTTATGTTTATTTTTGTTAATAAATTAAAGGGATTCACAAGGGGTCCCACCTACTAGTTATTATTTATTAAAAGACCCTTATTATTATTATTGTTATTATTATTAATTCTTCCCCTAAGCTAAATGTTATTTGAGTTTTAGTTAACTTAACTAAATGAAGTAGTTGAACTACTTCAACTAATTTGGAATGCATAAAATACAAATGAGAAGGAAGAACAAGGGGAGAATAGAAGGAGAAAGGATACTAAGGTTCTCTCTTAAGTTTTATGAGATAGTTCAGTTTTCATTCATTTTTCAATTCATCAAAGGCCTAATTATATTTTATGATAGTAGGGTCCTATTGTAGACAGCAAGGTTCAAAGTTGAATCATATCATCCAGACATTTGTTTTTAGAGGTGTTGATCTATCTTTGATAGTCTATGTAGACACATCTATTTATGAATTAAATTTCATGACTAATAAAGTATATTGTGCAGAGTCAAGTGGGCAGTAGTGTGTGGCAAGTTGATTTAGATTTTAAAGTTCATTTTTTACTTCTTGCCAGAGTCCTTTTGTATGGTTTTCATCGGGGATATCTAAGTTTGACCTTGGTCCATGCCCCCCACAGGGATTTTGTAAAAAGAACAATTATTTTGATTTCTTGGAATGAAATAAAGAGATTGTTATGATGTATCATTTGTGTTCATATGTGACTTGGTATTTTTTCTTTTGATCTTCACATTTTCTTTTGAAATCTGATATATTTAGAAAATTGTATAAAAAAATGTTATATTTTTGCAACAATATTTTATTAAAAAAATTAGCCTAAGCCCTTGTAATTAATACTTGTGGATAGAGAACACTTTTGAGGCCATAAACATAAGGGAACATTCCCGATTATATTTCCTTAGCCAAGCAAGATCCAAAAATGCTTGAGTAAGATAATTTCATATCTTTTCCTCAACACTCACCATTTATGGAGGCTTTTGGTCCCCAAAATCTTTACTGAATGAGGGGAGGAATTTTTTCCTCTACCTTATCCCTAGAGTACCACTTTGTTTTTCCTAGAGGTTGTCCTTTCAACCCAATCTACCAAAGGTCATATTTTCCTTATCTTGTAGTTTTGGACCACTTATGAAAAAGTGTCCTTGCTAACTCTAATTGAGCATCTGGTGATAATTCTTGTTAAGCCCTAAGTAGTGGCACATTACCCTTTAATTGGGGAATATTACATTAGTAATTTTATTTTATTTATGTCAGATTTGGTCAATTAGTTGTAATTGTACCTCTTAGTCTCCTATATATACCAAGGAGACATTTTCATTTGGAAACATCTTCTACTTAAACATTTATGTGGTGTATAAGGAGGTTTCCCCTTCGAAGAGGATTACTATCTAAAATTCTCTCTTTTTCAAGCTGTTGAGTACTTATTTTGAGTTTTTTCTATGCTATATTGATATTTGGTTCTTAACATATGGTATCAGAGCTCAAGGTCTTGGGGTTTCACTGCTACATCTGAGACACCTTGGAATTTTTTATATAATTGTTTTCTACAATGTTTCAGAAAGAACCCCTTGGCGGATATTTAGTATATGGATAAATGTATGTTGGGTTAAAATTTCATCTCCTGAGGCCTTAACACTTTCGGAGATATAGTTTGTGTAAGATAGGGTTCTAGAATCATCCTGAATTGAGTCAATGCAGAATTTTCGCTATAAATTTTTTTTTGTAACGTTTCAGACCCTGAAATATGTAGGTTATTCACATAAATTATTAAGGTATCTATGTGTTGACGAGCAAATTTGACATGCTTTCAACTAGAAGAATAGATCTGGTCCGGGGTTGTCTAAATAACCCAAGTCGTTTGGTGTAACCTATTATGACGGGTTTAATGGCTCCGTTAGCCAACTATGGTCCTAAAGATAGAAAAATAAAATAAAATAACTAAAGAAAAGATTCTAACAATTGACACAATAATTACAAATATTTATCTAAGAATGTGAATATACAAATGATTATGAATGGTTTATATACAGTTTACAAGATTTGCATGAAATCTTGTAAAAATGATTGTTTGATAAAGTTTCTGAATCAAATATGAACAACACTTCTTTTTGTTTTTGTTTTTTTAAATATATTAAACGAATAAATACTAAATGAATACAATTGAAACAGTGATAGAAAAACAATCAAAGCTAATTAATGTAATCATTGTTTCATTCATAAACAACTTAACTAAATAACACACATAATAACATGTCTTTGATCAACGAAACTGGTATTATCTTTATGTGTTGTATGAGCTCCTGCATGTACTGTTGTTAAGGGAAACCTATAATAGAACAATACTAGCACTTCCAGAATACATTCAAAGAAGTATTTGATATTGGAGTAAATTAATAACAACAGGAAGACAACTAATTAAAAAATCATGTGATCTTAAGATAATCAATATTTAAGAAGGAAAGAAAACTCAATTCTGAGTATTGATAATATCCATCATTTAACATTAGAAATAAATTTCACAATAATCAAATGATCGATTGATCACACATAAAAATGCAATAAGAAATTATGGACAACATATAACACTTAACAGTATGAAAACACCATATGATGACAAGCTAAAGCTAAAATCAACCATAATAGCATTTTCATAATACAACAATAATGAAAGAACGAAATGGAATAAGCATCACACAGGTCTAAAGCCAAAGATGAATTTCTTTCCCATATTCTTTCTCAAAATCACATGCCCATATTGTAGTCCTGGAAGAATTTTTGGGATAATAGACTCTTAAAGATGGAAAAAAATAATTAATACATAAATGATAGCAATTAATTATGTATTGATAAAAAAGACTAAAGCTAATTTAAATCAATGCATAATCAATTATTAAAAGAATATGAAGATATTATAATGAAAATAAAACCAATTTACTCACAGGACAAAAGCCATTAAGCAACCTGGAATTCCATATTCTTCTTTGAAAATACTTGTCCATTCTCCCAAAGATTCCAACCATCCATTACTCCATTTGAAAAGAAGAAAAGTTTACAAAAGAAATAATATACAAAAGAGAAAGGATAAAAATCCTCCTCTCCAATTATTGGATCTCCTTGGCTCTGGACTTTCTCATATATTTATACAATCAATGAACAGTCTGGGCATCACTATTAATTTTTGCCACCTGAAATTTGTCTCGTAAAAAGACATCAATATCTCTCAAATCGTGCATTGTTTTGGGAAAATCTCTATGCGGAAGGTAAATGGGTCCATTTGGGTTATGAGTTTTCAACCGTGACGCAGCCACACCCGCAGGCACGCCCGCTCACACAGGATCTTCTCTTTCCTCGCGGCCCGAAGAACTTAAATGTTCTTCTATTTCCCTATCGAGAAATCTACACCCACAGATCTCTTTGCATGATTCCCCTCTCTTTACTTATCGGGGAATCGAAACTCGCAGCTTCACAAGTTCAAAGGTCGTTCGTAGGGCTCTCGAATCCCCGAGACCCGATGTGCCAAAGTTCCGACGCACACGTGCGAGTTGACCTTTCAATTTCCGTCACTCCTATTAGGATATCGAACTTTGCGGGATCACGAATCCTAGTACCCAAAGTTTCGGGACTTTACTTTCCCCGAACTCCGATGACTCGTGCCACCTATCCTCCACTTACTCCTATGGTCCCACTATCCTTTTCCCGTCAGGATATCGCGTTTCGTGATTTCAAACTGCAAGAGTTTCCTACCTCCGAAATCTCCGATGCTCCGATTCCCGACACCTTTGAATCTTTTGACACGCGTCCCACTGATGGACGGTTCGGATATTTCGAGATATCACGTATCGCAATATCGCGATTCCTGTGGCAATAGTTTGGAGCTTCGACTCACGAAACCCCGATCCACGATATGCGTGTGGATCCAATGACCCTCGTGGTCTTGATCAATGGCTCCATCCCTCCTGAGCTTTAAACCTTTTGACGTTCTCGTCGTAACCTCCTTGCACCTCCGCAAGATCTAACGGCTCTCAAAACTTCGCGAAATCTCCTCAGAGTATTTCGACCATCCATTCTTCCTTATGCACCCCACGGAATGATGAAGTGTTCCTCTGCATAAATCGTTCACTTGCATGTAACTTATGACACTTCTTGCAGCCTTCAATAGCAGCTCCCCTGTGCTATCCTTCAATGAATTCGCAGGCCTATTCCTCCTGATCTTTCCCATGAATTTCAAGTCCTTCAATAAACTCCCTTGCACACACTCCTTGCGGAAAACCTCCAACTCCGTCTAAGTGTTGAAGTTCTGGACTCTGCGCACACCTGTAGCAGCAGTCTGTCAAATGCTTCACTCAGGTTCGCAACCCTGAGACCTTTAACCAACCTGCGCACTCCTTGCATGGCTTCTATGCCCAACTACACTTTCTGGGATGAATGAGAGAAAAATCTCTCTCTACCTGAACCCTCTGTCAACACACTCCTTGCGGACACTTCAACTGCACTCCTTGTAGGAATTCTCTGGCTCAAATGGAGAAACAATTGAAACTCATTCCCTCTTCCTCTCATACTTCAATTCAACATGAAATCACATACACAACAATAAAGAAAATGCATAACAGGAAGCAAACATCCATGAGCATATTCACATCAAATGCACAGAGAAACAACACAAAACCATGGATTTGAATCAAATCTCTTCTATTAATTCAAATGTATGTACATGGGTGTTCTTCATACAGTTCTCTGCATGCTCTTCTGCTTGTCTTCTTGAATAATCTTACTCAGTCTAATGCTACAATAATGAAAAGAGGGTGTCTATATCCTGTTTCCCTCTTGCGCTCTAAACTATCAAATCTAGAATTCAATTCCTAGCTACCTGCATTAACTATCTTAAATGCCATCTATCTACTAAAGGACGAGAGCTATCCGCTCAAGGTCCATTTACAATATACAAGTGCACCTCATCTTAACGGCTCATTTAAGATTTGCGCGACAATTCCAAAGTGTTTTCAAAAATTGTGCTGGCGTTGTCCAGCTGTCTTCCGCTTCCGCGCTGGCTCGCTTGATGTGTTGGTGATGCTCCTGCATCATACTCCTCGGCTTGAAAATTTTCATGGGCTCCTGCACGGTGTGTCCATGCTTCTGTATATTTGCCTCTGTCTCCTAGATGGCGTCTTCCACTAGATGGTTCTTCCATTTGACCAGATACTCATAGTATTCTTTCCTCCTGGTCTTCTTACTTACTCTCCTGTCCAATATGCATTCCATCTGCGGATTCTCTGCAACTGGAAATTGTTTCATCCACTGGATCATTGGCTGCCCATATTCAGTCTTTACTTATCCAGCCCTGTATGGGTATAATTCTGGGATGTTGAATATCGGAGATATTCCTATCCCATCTGGTAACTCAATTTCATAAGCGTTTTCCCCAAATTTTCTCAAGACCTTACATGGTCCGATTTTCTTCATCTTTAACTTATTTTATGTTCCTCTTGGGAACCTTTCCTTTCTCAAGTGTGCCATAACCAGATCACCAAACTCAAACTGAAGTTGTCTCCGATGTTGATCTGCTCTGCGCTTATACTCCTGGCTTGATTCCTGCAACCACTCCTTCACCTGACTGTGAAGTTCTTTCATCGCCTCAGCGAATTCTTCTGCACTAGTGCTGTTAGTCTCAATCTATCCTGAATCCCTCAGTTCAAAAACTCCTCTCGGCTGCATGCCATAAACAATCTGAAATGGACTTCTTCCTGTGCTCCGATTCACTGAATCATTGTATGCAAACTCTACCTGTGGCAATATATTGTCCCAACTGCTATGGTGCTCTGTCACCAAGCTTCTTAGCAAGTCTCCTAGACTTTTTTTGACCACTTCTATTTGTCCATCCATCTGAGGATGATAAGTTGAACTAAATGCCAAATTAGTTCCCAGCATCTTCCATAAGGTCCTCCAAAAATTCCCTATGAATTTCGTGTCTCTATCCGAAACTATGCTTCTCGGCAATCCATGAAGTTGAATGACCTCTTTGAAAAACAGATTCGTGATGTGAGTCGCATCGTTGGTCTTCTGGCATGGGATGAAGTGTGCCATCTTGGAAAATCTATCCACCACCACAAAGATTGAATCAACACCTCTTTGTTTCCTCGGCAACCCCAACACAAAATCCATGCTTATCTCTTCCCATGGCCTCTCTGGTATGGGCAATGGCTGATAAAAACCTGCGTTCTACTTCCTTCCCTTCGAATGCTGGCAAATTCTACACCTGTCTACAAATATCTTGACATTTTCTCATATTCCTAGCCAAAAATATGACTCATTCAATTTTGCGAATGTTTTGTCATGGCCAAAGTGTCCTGCTAATCCACCATTGTGTTTCTCTTTCAATAAGTTCTCCCTCATGGAGCATTTCGGATTACACAGTTGATTGCCTCTGAACAACAATCCTTCCTGGATCATATAATCTATCCAAGGGCTTCTGTCTCTGAGAACTGGATTCTCAGCTGCTTCATATGCCTCTCCAAAATCTGGATCTCCTATGTACATGTCCCTGAGATCTTCAAAACCCAATGTTTTGACTCAGAACTCCTGCAACAGAAAACACTTCCTACTCAAAGCATCAGCCACTTTGTTAGTAGTACCAGAAATATGCTTAATCATGAAAGTGAAATTCTGCATATACTCTACCCATTTGGCATGTTTCTGATTCAACTTCTCATGTTGAGTCACAAACTGTAATGCGTGATTATCACTGTACAATACAAATTCTTTTGGGATCAAGTAATGCCTCCACTTCTTCAATGCATGTATGATAGCATAAAATTCCTTATCATACGTGGAGTATTTCAATTTTTCTTCATCCAGCTTCTCACTGAAATATGCGATTGGTCTGTCTTCCTGACTTAAGACTGCTCCTATGGCAAATCCGCTTGCGTCACATTTCACTTGAAATGTTTTCAGGAAATCTAGCAAAACCAACACCTGTTGTTCCATGATCTTCCGTTTCAACAGATTGAAACTCTTTTCAGCCTCAGCTGTCCAGTCAAAAGACTTATGCCGCTTCTTCACTATATCCATCATCGCTGTGCTGATTCAATTGAAAATCCTGATGAACTTCCGGTAGAAAATAGCTAACCCATGAAAACTTCTCACCTCGAAAATATTTCTCAATGATGGCCAATTTTTAATTACCTCCACCTTATCCAGATCCATCCTCAACTCATTAGCCTAAATAAGAAACCCCAAATAAATGAGTTCTATCTTCATGAATGAGGACTTCTTCATATTAATCAACAGCTTCTCTTGCTGTAGTTTCTTCATCACTGTAGCCAAATGCTTCAAGTGTTCTGCCACTGTCTTACTGTAAACCAGTATGTCATCCAAATACACAATGAAAAACTTCCCGATGAACTCCCTCAGGACTTCGTTCATCAACCTCATGAAGGTACTTGGTGCATTTGTTAAGCCAAACAACATAACAAGCCATTCATACAAACCTTCGTTTGTCTTAAATGCTATCTTCCATTCATTGCCTTATCTCATGCGAATCTGGTGATATCCACTTTTCAAATCAATTTTTGAAAAGTATTTTTCCCCACTCAGGCAATCCATCATATCATCCATTCTCGGAAATGGGAACCTGTACCTGATGGTTATCTTGTTGATCGCCCTCGAGTCGGTACACATCCTCCAGCCTCCATCTTTCTTCGGACTGAGTACTGTTGGAATAGCACACGGACTCAAGCTTTCCCTAACTAACCCTTTGTCCAACAACTCCTGGACCTACCTTTTAACCTCTTCATTTTCTTGTGGCATCAACTTGTATGCGGCTTTGTTCGGCAAACTAGCTCCTGGTATGAGGTCTATATGATGACTCACACTCCTCATCGGTGGAAACGAATGAGGTAATTCGTCCACTATAATGTCAGCGAACTCTTCCAGCAGTTCCTGAACCTCCTCTGGTAAATCATTCACTCTTGTGTTGGTCAGAACAATCCTCAGCTTCCTGACCACAAAGAATTGTGGATCTTCCTTCTTCTTAACCTCCGTAAGAAGTTCCTTCCCACTCATGAGAAGTATTGTGTTGTTTATTTCTGGCTTCACCTCCTTATCCTTTATCAGAAGCAACATATGGGTTCTCCCATTCTTTTCCAAGGTATATGTGTTCATTTGCCCATCATGAATCACATTTCTGTCATATTGCCATGGTCTACCCAGCAATAAATGAAAAACATCCATGGGAATAACATCACATAAGATATTATCATTATATCCACCTATCTTGAATTCAACCAAGCATTGTTTAGTAACAGTTACCTGGTGTCCTTTCTGTAGCCATGAAACTCTATATGGGCTGGGATGATCAGTCATCTCCAGCTCCAGCTTCTCTACCATATCTGTGGATACGAGATTATCTGTGCTACCACTGTCTACGATGACCTTGCACACTCTGTCCTTGGTCTTGCAAGCTGTCCTAAAAAGTATGGTCCTTTGGACCGAGCTTTCCACCTCCTTCTCGGGTGTCAAAAGGACTTTTCGCATCATGAGAGATCTTCTGCCTTCTGCATCTTCTGCCTCAACATCCCGCCTCTGTGCCTCGGTGATGTGAGCTTCTCCAATGTCCTTCTTTTTCTTTGGACACTCGCAAGACTTGTGCCCATTCTTTCCACATGTGAAGCATGTGATTACTCCACCTCTTCCTCTTCCGTTGCCTCTAGT
>JASDQU010307387.1:115333-142367 GCA_032191745.1 Picea mariana | reverse complement strand
GTTAGGACCTTAACAAAATCGAAGAGGAAGGTGTCAAGATCTTCTTTTAATAATCCGTGAAAATTTGGCAAGGATGAATGAGGGATGTTCCTCATTTTAGTCTCTTCATTTGATCCTTTGATCAGGAATCCAAAAGTAGAGGGTTCTTCCTTGACAATTTCATGTGCCATTTGTCTTTGCAGAATGTCTTTTGTCTCTATGGGTGCTTCAAGAAAGATGAATTCTCTAGAGTGGTATTATTCATTGATCTACCCTTCAGAAACTAGAACTTTTGTGTGCATATATCTTTGTACAGTCTCAGATTTTTTAGGGGAGGTCTTAGGCTTCATTTTGGCAAGAAAAATTGTTGTAGGTGATAGGTATTTTGGTTTATTTTTCTCCTTTCCCTCTAGAGATTGACCTACACTGCTATTTTTTGGGGGGGTTTGGATGAACTAATAAATCTACCTTCTTGATCTCTAACTCTGTGCACATAAAAGTTTAGAAAAGCATTCTATGAATTTCTAAAAAGAAATCATAGCAGTCAATCTACTACAATTAAAATCCACACAATTATTGCAACAACAACTATTATTTTTTACAGTTCCCTGGAAATGGTGCCAAAAATGAATAACTTTTCAATTACTTCCTAATTAACTTAGTGAGCAATTGAAGAGTTGTGCATTTAATTATCAATCTAGGGTCGTATCTTACTTATGAACTGACATGAAACTCATATGCAAGTGTAGTGTTTCAATCACTAAGGAGTTGTAGTAATTCGAATTTCACAAGTCGAGATTTCAAGATACTTAATTAAGTCACCAAGATATCCTACTTCACAAATAGCAAGAAAATAAATATCACACTTGCAGGAAAAGAAAATCACACTTGTGAAAAATGAATCATACTTTCATAAGGTAATCCATGGTTGAGAAAAATGAATCACACTAACAGAAATTAAATCACACTTGCATAAAGTAAATCACACTTATGGAAAGTAAATTTATGCTAACATCTAATGGTGACTTGCTCAAGCAAAATAATGATCTTGTCTTGTTGTAACAATTACATGTTCTGCCCGCAGGGGTGTAGACCGATTGGCAAGTGCTGTGTAAATGGAAGGAAATATGTAAAGGAGGTCTCAAGTTCGACTCTCACCCCGATTTATCTGTGTTCCATGCTTGCAGGCTGTGTGGCGCACCTGGGGGTATAGTGGTAGTGGACGGGTATCGACCACGTGTCACGCATGTACGAGAATTGCAAGTTGTCGATTCCCCCAGCATAAAAAAAATAAAAATAAAATTACATGTTCTTACTTTCAATGTTAATTTACAAAACCAGTGATATTGATCCCAAGATGTTATAAATATGTCATAAATCTAAGAGAAAACAAAATGGATTAAAGATGCAAGCATAGTTGCAATAACATGAGTTGTAACAACAGAGTTGCAACACAAAAGTTACAACGATGTGAGTTGCAACAACGAAGATACAACACAAAAGCTACAACAATGCAAGTTACAACGACGCGAGTTGCGACAACGTTTGTGATTATAAACTTACAAAAATCGAATCAACATCGAGTTGTGGCTTAATATTGCAATACTCATGACATAAGGAAATTAAACATTAACCACACCTAAATTGCAATTGATTGTTCTACAGGATTTGAAATTGCAGCAGATTAAGAAACGAAACAACTATAGAATTAAATGAACATAATTGAAATGTTAAATCCTACTATTAATTTTATAGGAAGTACCTTACTAAGGAGGGGGGCTACCCCCTTAGACAAGGAACTAGGATATTAAATAAAAAAAGCATGAATACTCAATACACCATCACACGAATAGGAGAAGAAAAAGAATTATATTGTAGAAGTCTGAAATTTACAATAACAGCCGAATGTTATCGCCATAATGATTCTCCCCAAGCTCTAGGGAAGTTAGGGTTCTTATACAATACAAGTCATGTCTAAAATAACACAAAGAGACTGATGGACAACCATGAGAATCAAGTTGTTTGTCCGTTTACATTGATATTACCAAATTTTAGTAAAGATCGGGCATGTGCTGACTTGGATCAGCTGAGTGATAGTTGGTGAGAAAACTAACTTTTCTTTTGGTTGTCCACTTGCCTCCTCTCACCTTCCTATGTGGGGAACATTCCTTGATTGCCGGTTGTAATGTTGATTGTTGTGATGACAAACTTTGTACTTGGATTTGCAGTAACGGTATTGTACTCAGAGTTGTAGCAATGACATCATACTTAAGTTGCAGTATTTGTATTGTGCTTAGATTCGCAACAACATAGAGGAATTATAGTCATTGTAGGAGTTGCAGCGATTGTAAGGAGTTGCAGCTATTGTAAAGAGCTGTAGCTATTATAAGGTAACCACTATAATTTCTTTTGTATAGTAGTGTTAGTGCATGAAAGTAACAAGTTCCTTAAGAAATATGTAATAATAGCATAAAAATGGCATATGGGGAAAGATTCATACCTTGGTGAAAAGCGAGACAAAACTGGATAAGGAAGGGTATCAAAAAGGGAATGATCAATGCAAAATGGTAAGGAAAAAAGGTACTAGACGAGTGCTGAAAGTATGTCAATTTAGGCACTCGTCACTATTTTAGACACCTAATCTTATTTACAACATCAAACTCAGCCCAATAAGATATATTTCCATGGCTAGCATGGGTGTGCTCTTTCCCAACACCCAAATCCCTTCTTGCTGCCCAAAAGCAACCTTTGTAAAACCTGTCTACCATACCCATGCACATTTCCTTCTTTTTCCATGCTTTCTTGACTCTCACTCCTCCCCAAAAGAATTTGCTTGAATCTCACACTCCCCCCATGCTTTCTTGTACTCGAGCCATGCTCTCAATATATTTATGAAGTGATCTCACACACCAACCCTCTTACATGAATTCAATGTTTGAGTGCCTAATAATTCGAAGGGAGGATTATATGTTAATGCCACATTAACTTAGGAAAATGACATGGGTTTCCCTTGGATCCCCCTTTAGCCACCTCTCTTGTGAAATCATAGCCCCTCGTCGTTACCATCTGTCTCAAATCACAACCAATGATTATTGTTTTTATTAATTATTTCAATGTACATAATGCACAGTTTGACCCTTAACGATATTAATCAATATGGACTCTTCACCCCAAACATAACATCTCACCATCCTAAATCACATTTATTCAATTACATTATAATTTGTGAATATTAAAACTAAAAATATTAGAACACTTATATCCACTTCATGTTTAGTGTAACTTTCTCCATTTTATAAAAAATTGTTTTACACACTCGTTTCAATGCCCTCATTACTAAGCAAACAAAAATTCTACCATTAACATAAACACTTTGGTATATTATACACTTTTTTATTGCTAGTGTGACGGTGGAAGTTTCATTTATCTCATACAGCAATGTGATTGCATTCGTCATATAGATACATTGACTACTTCACTAGTTAATCCTAATTGTAGTTCCCTATAATTTGATAAGTTCATTTTTTTTTGTAAGAACACCAGTTTCAATACTATCAGCCTTTCTTCTAGTTTATAATGTTTCGTCACTATGAATAAAATTTTATTTCTTCTTATCTTTTTGAAGCTACAAATGTGATAGTAGTCTTATTACAATGTATTTTTTTTTTACCACTTATTCACTACAAATGTGTACTTATTCACTATAGAATTTATTTGATCGTTCTTTCAATTTTTATTTTATTTTATATTTTATATTATCAAATACATACATGCAAGTATGTCTATTTTGATAAACTTCTTTTGTAATATAAGTTCGAATTCATATGACATAATTGAAGATGTTATATCTTGTATTTGTTTTTGGTACTGCTATTCAATAATTGTTTCAAATGAGTTTATTAATTTTGTTGAAATCTTTATTATTTATATCATTTGATGTTTGAATTATATCATTTGATGTTTGAAGATTTTTCTTATGTTTATTTGTACATCTTTATTTTCTTCTTGTTTGTACTATTTTTATAATTATGTTTTTTAGACTTAGTTCTTTATTATCTATTTTAATATTAAGTATGCATTTTCTTTCTTGTGCTACACACATATTTATGATAATAATTTTCAGTGGATATAACGATTAATGTGGTTTTTTTTTTCCGTTTGTTACAACATTTGTATCATATTTCATTTTTTTTTCAATGTTTTTAATTTTCTTTCTTGTGCTACATACTTATTTATGATAATAATTTTGGGTGGATGTAACGATTAATGTGGGTTTTTTTTTGTTGGTTACATTTGTATCACATTTCATTATTATTATTATTATTTTATTTCAATGTTTTTAGTATTGTGTTTTTTTTCTTTAAATTTTCTATTTCTAGTTCCTTCTAAATTTATGTTTAGTTTTGAAAATACAATTTTTATAACTTTTTAGTTGTTATAATGATTAACATTGTTTGTTATTTTTATTAGTTATTTTTGTGTTGAATTTCATTGTCTCTTTCCATGTATTCGACTTGTTAGTATGGAATATGGTTGTTTTTTCGTTGTTAAAGAAACTTGTTTATGATAAAACTTCTCAGTTAATGTAATGTTGAACATGGTTTCACGTTTCTTGTTTCCAATAGTACTTTTTACCTAATGTTGACCTTTTTTTTCCTTAATGTGTATTTGTTACCTTAGAAAAGAGTTTTAGTTTCATGTTAATACTTGTTCTTATTTCTTCCAATTGTTTAAAGTGAAAATGGGTGTCATTCCTTTGATATTGAATAAAGTGAAAAACATTTGGTTCTTTGCTTGGCAGATATAATTTAGCTAAAATGGTTGTCTTATTGACAAACCATATGTTTATATCTATATTGAAGATGTAGCATAGCCACTCATAAACAAAAACGACATCCATTTGCATTTCATTTTTCAAATGAAAGTGTTAATTGCACTTTTTTTCCACTATCCGAGGGAAACACGCCTAACTCTTCCCCTTATTTTGAGGATGATGCCTAGGGTAAACTAGATTCTGTAAACGCTTGAAGCTTTGTCAGACAATATGCTCATTAAGAGATCAACATGTCACTC
Source organism: Picea mariana (assembly GCA_032191745.1). NCBI lineage: Eukaryota > Viridiplantae > Streptophyta > Pinopsida > Pinales > Pinaceae > Picea > Picea mariana. The sequence goes on along the minus strand of JASDQU010307387.1, from coordinate 137,315 downwards.
ATTGGAACTGAACTTGAGTAGGGAGGATAACACTACTCACAATTGCCTGGGCTAGACCCAATTGACACAAACACACTATTTTACATACTCTTTTCGTTGTATAATTTTTCATGTATTTTTCTATGCATTTCAATGAAAAAGAATCATTATGCATCACTGCATTGAAAAAACTCTAAGAAATTATGTGTTATAGGAAAGGTTCGCGTTCATTTTGTTTTAAATAATATAATGTTTCAAAAGAAATTTCAATGTAAACACTCTTGAATCAAAGTCAATGAAGTCTATTTTCTATCATCTTATCTTGTACTTGTCTCCATTAATATTATGTATTCAGTGTTTTCATATTGCAATGGCTTCTCTGCTTGTCTAAGATCCAAAGCTCTACAAACTTTTTTTTAGCATAAAATTGGTATGAAATGTTCAATTAATGAATTCTTATCATGAAACACTTTATTATAAATATCTATACTTAGATTTGAATTAAAATACAAATATTTTTTTATTTATAGCTTTGACTAAATCTTTATCTGTATTTTTAACCAATTTGATAGAGTATATAGAAAAGATGCAATCCTCTTAGTCCTCTTTCCTCTAACAATATAATCAGTAAGATGATGTTGACATCTGTTAGTCCTCTTTCCTCTAACAATATAATCATTGAGATGATGTTGACATCTTTCCTTTAGCAATATAGTCATTAAAATGATTTGGCATTCATTCAAGATAAACATTTTGATCATTGATACTGTGCATTTCTAACCATATATCATGCAATTCATTTTGATAAGATAATATTACTTATAACATTTTGTTTAGTCAATCAGATTTTAAAATTTTATATTATTCCATCTTTTGAATTCTATTTAAAAGAAAACAAAGCTTGAAGAACATCAAATAAACTTTTTATGACATATGTAAAGTTATCTAAACAAAATATAGTAAGCTTATCTAGAATGATGTGAAAAAACTTTTTTATGACATATATGTAAAGTTATCTAAACACAATACAGTAGGCTTATCTACAATGATGTGAATACATTTTTTGTTGTTATATAAATGATTTGACACTATATATTAATTATTAATTAATATTTAATTTGTTATCTAGTGCAATCTATCGGTTAACAATTTTTTTCACAAGTAGGCCTTTCAATTCCCTTCCATGGTACCCGCTTTCAGTCAATTTTATAATGTCCATGTTGAATGATTTTTCTTTAGTTCCCACTATGGCAGTCAATACCAAACTAAAGTTGTTTCACAAACAAAACCCTAGGCAATCATGTCACGACAGAGTTGTTGATGTGAAAAACTATTGTTAATATCGATATTAAATTCTATTAATTTTTTTTTATATAAATTATATTAAATTAAAGATTATTAAATCTAAAAATTATAAAACTTTATTAATTTTTATTAATTCTTGTGGATCACTAAGGACATATGTTTCTAATTCCTCTTTCTCTTCGGGATTGGCACTTGTTTTCTCAAGAGTGCTTCTTATTGCTTCTTGTGGGTAAGCAAGAGCCTTTGGTTCTTGTGGAGGAGCATGTGGATTAGCGATCTTTTCCCCAAAAGTGATTATTGTTGGTTCGTGTGGGTCAACAAGAGCCTCTAATTCTAGCTCATCTCTGTCTTGTGAACTAGTAGAGTGTTTTGGTTCCTTTGTATGTGATTCTTGAGGTTTGACAAACTATTCTTGAGTAGTTTTCTCGGTCGGTTCTTCTTTGTTTGTATATGCCTTGAGGAGGGTGATAAGCCCTTCTACAAAGAATGTCTTTTGTTGATTCTTGTGGGTCAGCAAAGGCCTCTATATCCATTCCCTCGTCAACTTCCAGGTTGTTGCCCTCAATTGGTTCTTGTGTGTTAGCAGAGGGTTTTGTCTCCATTGTTCCATCAACTTCCAAGTCACCCTTTTGTGTGTGTTCTTCTAACTCGGTAGATTTTCATCATTTGTGTTGAGTTGCAGCCGAGGAGGTATGTCTTGTTCTTCTTTTCTTTGGAACATGGTGTTGCCTCTTTTTGACCCCTCTTACTCTCTATGTAGGGGATTTTTTGTCGATCACCTCAACATCGCTCTCATGGCCTTCCTTTATCGGAGTTGCAGCACGATGGTCGTCACCCTAGTTGTCCTTCTCAATTTCTTCGATGAAGGAGTCTCAACATCTGGGGTTACTGTATCTACAACACTTTTACTTGGCGGTGGTTTTGCAGTTGTGGCCTCTTCTGGTGTTGGAAGTGCAACCACTTCTTGTTGGGATTCCTGAAGTGCAATGACTGCATCCTCAGAAAGTATAATAGGTGGCCAAACAATACTATTCCAAGTGTGACCTTCCCTGTGTAGGGTGCATTGCACCAATAGTTTGATAAGGCCATGGCGTGAGACAACGTCCCTAGGGTTCTTTTCCCTTTGCACTAATGTTTTCATGTTCTGCAACATCCTAAACAAGAATTATGGCACATTAATGGGTCGGCTATATCAGAGATGATCCATAAGTCAGATATGTTGGAGATAGATGGACTTGTATCGGCCTTCATAGGTGAAATATTGTTCCACAAAGACAACCACATCTTGCCATGGGTGTGGCAAGGACTCTCTTTGGAATGTTGTGCCCTTATTCCCTAAGGCCTCTCCGGGCTCAAGGAAATACTTAAGAATTTCAAGATGGGAGGCCCTTCTGGTGTACCATTTATCCCCTATCCATGGTAAACATGTGGCTTCTACCACTGGCTCCTTGGTGACTTCTACCTGAGCACCTACTACCATGGACTATTCAATTCTAAAATTCAAAGTGAATTCTAGAGCTACTTCTTCGTCATACCCTTGTAGGCGTTGCACATATTCCATCCAACCAGCTTGGTCTAAAATTTCTCTAATGTGGTCATAGGCTTCAAGTAACAATACTTTTGTAGGTTCCTTATGTAATAGAACACATGTCATTTAAAACTATTCATCACACATTATTATTGGAACTCGTACCTGTCTCTTCTTCCCTTGAGTGGATGTACGAGCATGGTGTTGTTGGAGTTGGGCGGCGAAAACAAAATCACATCAATGGGCTTAGTTAGATTTAAGATTGGTGTTGCTTATTCTGTCCACCGAAAGTGTAGGAATGACAATGCACATAAAGTGAAAGATGCAAGTGGATTCACAACCATGTGAGTTGTGGCAATGGAGCTGCAACAATGACAGTTGTAGCAACGAGAGTTGCAACAACGGGAGTTGCAACAACAAGTGTTGTGGCCTCAGTGGTGTACGCGGGAATTGAAGCATATTTGGTGTGGATGAGATTTGCAGAAATAAAGTAAATCTACAATCGGATTTGAAACAACGTGAGTTGCAACAATGAAGCCACAACAACATAAATGTGAGGGGAGAGAGAGTTTCACAATGAAGCAGAGCTGCAAGTGGAGTTGCAACAACGTAAGTTGCATCAAAGGGATTTGCAATAATGGGGATTGTAGCAAAGGAATTTTCGGAAAAGGGAGTTTGCAACAAAGGGAGTTGCAACAAAGGAGTTTGTGGAAAATAGAGTTGAAACAAAAGGATTTGCATCAACATGAGTTGCAGCGACATTGTTCTCCTCTAAATACCCTGAAAAAAAATTATTAGAAAAAAATACTTTTTTTAATTTATTGAGAAGGATCTTGATATAACCATCACAAAATCGTGAAGTGCCCTTCTTTTTTATTATTATTTATGCGCTAGCTAGGATGGTTTTCAATTTTTTTTATGTGCCAGCTAGGTTGGTTTTCACATTTTTTTGTAGAAGAAAAGGAATTATCCAGCAAGGATTCAGTCTTCCTAAACGAGTTCAAGATTACTGTCGGGTCATACATTTGCAATCTTCCTCAAAAATACTTCCTTTGATATGGGTCGATGACATAGGAAAAGTCTATGCCCATTATCCATTAGAGGGATTATGTCTTCGTCTATGGTATGTAGTTTGATGGCCCCATTATCATACATTGTATCAATCTCATATGGACCGAGCCATCTGGTGCAAAATTTCCCCTTGAAATCCTTGAACCTGGAATCAAATAGCAATGCCTAGTCTCTAGTCTTGAACTTATTTTTCTTGATAAAGTTATCATGCCACGTAGCCATTTAATGTTGTATCATTGTGGCTTGGTGTAGGGCATCTTGTCATAGTTCACCCAACTCATTTATTTGAAGCAGTGTTTATTTCTGAGCTTTTGTTGGGTCAAACCCAAGTTGTATTGTTGTCCTAAGTGTTTGGATTTTTGTCTCAATGGGTAGTAGTACTCTGTTCCTATATACTTACTTAAAATTTGTGCATCGTGTGGTAGTTCTCCAAGTTGTTATGTACACCCATAAATCTTTGGGGAGTCTATCAACCCAATCCTTGAGGTGCATTATGACAGTTTTGGTGATGATGGTCTCAAGGATCTTATCATTCCCCTCTAGTTATCCATTTCCCTATGGGTGATATGGTGTTGTTACTTTATGCTTGATCTTGTAGTTTTCCATTAGGTCTCTGACAAGTCATGATGTGAAATGAGTTCCTCCATCAATTTCTACCACTCGTGGTATCCCATACCTTACAAAGATAGCTTCATGGAGAAACTCAAGTACTTCCTGTTAAGTTTATATTAGAAGTGATTTTTCCTCCATCCATTTTGTGACATAGTTTGTACAGACGAGGATGTAGGAGTGTCGACGGGAAGGGGGATTTATTGGTCCCACAAAATCAATGGCCCATTTTTCAAAAGTTTCTAACACCATCTATAGTTGTAGTGAAATTTCATCTATTTCTGTAACATCCCCAACCATCAACCGGCTTGGGGAATGCCACTACTCAGCTCTGACTTAGCTGCGATACAAAACTGTAGCATCCCCGACCATCCACAGAGACCGGGTAATGCTACCATTGCGGAACATTCACATATAAATATATATAACATGCATTTTAATCGAAATTAAACACACAACATAGAGTTATTGTTACCATTCAAATTCAAACAAGATTAACAGTAAATCCACATGCAATGGAACACGTGATAACATTCAAGCATCAATAGAACAAACATGCATAACATATAAATTAAGCACAGATTGACACTTATCTTTTAGCTAGAGTAAATCCACCAACTACGTGCAGACCTTCCACGAACCTCCCAGCCATAGACCACGCTGCTCATCACGCTCAGCAGTGGGTCACCCTCGAGCTTGGACTAAGCTCCACCCAGGGAAAGGGAATCCTAGACTAGGCTGAGGTTACAGGAAACTTCATAGTGCAACTGGAAGGATTCTCTTCAGGAGCCTCCTTATGCCCACTACTCATAGAATCCCATTCCCCACATGCCTGTCCCACCCCAAGAGTATACACCTTCACTGTCACACAGTCCATTGGATGCTTCACCTCCCTTTCCTTGGTCTTCAGCAACAGACCGGACCAGAATTATTAGATCTTTGTAGCTGGTGTTGGACTCTCTCTAGGAGAAAACCACTTCCCAAAAAACTCTCTCACCTGGAGAGAGTTGCCCACAAGCCTGACAACCTGTCTCTTCAACCACAACCACCTCCCTCACCTGGAAAGAGTGTTTCACACAGGCATGGCAACCTGCTTCTTCAACGTCGTTCCTACACAAGGATGACAACAACAAGGCTCAACAATGAACAAACAATGACAACAAGCCACACTCAACCAAGGAACTGCATGGCCACAACAACCAATAGTTATGACACACACGACACAAAAAAATATGGGATGCTCAGACTTCACAGAAGACGTGGATCAATCTGTCGGTTTTCCCCACGGGTTTTAGGATGCGTGACCAGGAAACAATGCAGAGGTCAAAACGTAGAGAAAAAACGGTTTCTCGGGAAGGATTCCAACGAACTCAGGTCGATAATGGAAGAATGGGCGTGCCAACCCCAACGTGGTTTGGCTCACGGGTTACTTTTTTTAGAGGTGCGTGAGGGTATCCATAGATTAGTTTCCCCACAAAACATGATAGACAATGGATGCTAGAATGGAGGATGAATCCCCAACACAGATCAACTCATCAGCTTTAACTGCATGCGCCCAGGTCGACACGTGTCTTCCTGGAGCTGCATGCACCACATTTGCATTCATTCCCCTTTCCCAGGAACTTAGGACAACACTCATCAATTGTCCACCTTAGCCTTTAGAAAATAATAATATTATCCCCTTTAGAGGTAAGCCCCCTAGTTTATCCCCTAGGCCCACACACTTAGCCTCCTCCCTTACCCAACCTTTTGGAAGCTTAGTCCCCCATTGCTCTTTCTTCATGGTCGGTCTGCACGCGACGATGTTTATATTTTATTAATGATCTGCATAATTACATATACAAAATCAGGCTCCTGGCCTTTAACACCTAGTCTCTCCGGCCTAGTAAACACATAATCCCACCAACTTATCAACACTCGGCTCACCAACGTACAAAACATGTTTACAATTTATAAATACAACCGGTGCTCATCCTTGGGGATATTACAATCCCCTCCCCTTATTTTTGCACTGTCCTCAATGCAACGTTTACACAACATCATCAATATTTCCAAAAATATTCAAAAAGATGCGGGCATTCTGCCCACATAGCATCCTCATGTTCCCATGTCACATCCTCAAGATTGTACTAGGTCCACTGGACCTTTACAAGCCCTATGGCTCAATTCCAGAGCTGTTTTCTCTTTCGATCTAATATGCACACCAGATGCACTTGCAAGACACCTTCTTGCTCTACCTGAATCACATTCCAATCAATAACATGATTATCATAGGGTATACATTTCTTAAGCAATGAAATATGAAACACATTATGTACATTCATGGATGCAGGTAATGCAATGTATATATATGTATATACAAGCAATTCTAATAACATTATAACCTATATAAAAGATATACAACATACAATAAATAGATAATTGTACTTATCTTTTGATTGAGAAGACTTCCATATCACATGGTCTAGACCAAGGTACCAAACCTCAACAACACTCCAACCAACGGTCTCTCTTCCCCACATGCCTGTCCCACCCCAGGAGTGTACACCTTCACTGTCACATAGTCCATCGACTATTACACCTCCCTTTCCTTGGGCTTCAGCAACAGGCCGGACCAGAAGTCTTAGAGCACCGTGGCTCGAGGAGTTCCAACTGCCCTCAAAGGTCTCCAATCAGGATCTTCCCATGCTACTCTTTGTAGTCAACATTCCACTTTAATCAACATCATCTCATCTGCATCGCCCACATGCAGTTATCATGAGGAAACAAAATTAATTCATTTAGGAACTCAAACTTAGTTCAAAAGGGAATTCAACTTTTTTCCCAAACATGAAATTCCATTTCATAATTCTTCTTGGTTCTTGCCATATATGAATGCATCCTTCCTTGTGGTTTTTCCACAAGCACCAAACTACATATCATTTTCCTACAAGGCTTCATCTTGCATACTACCAACAATTGTCAGTATTTCCTGTACATCATAATTCAATTGCAATATGTACAAAACCATATGCAGTGAATTTAGAATTGTCTGCATCTAGCAATTTAGTCACAATTATCCAACAATTTAATAAACTAGAATGAATCATCATTCTATGCATATGCACGTTCACAATAATATGTGTAAGTTCATTACATCTTTTTCTAAACAAGAAAAAATTTCTGTAGTCAATGCTCATGTGACTACTTGACTTGCAACTTTCCTGTTGCAATGTCTAACTACTCCTGAAATGTCCTCAGGTTCATGAGTTCACAACATTTCAGCTATTAATAAAAATTATTTCCATGCAATAATATATATGCATGTACTTACAAAAAACTCATTCAACCATTGCATTTAGTATACAATTATGTCACTTACTATGCATGAGTGAAATTCACAATGCATACTTATTCAACGCACCTTGCATTGGATTACATAATGCTCTTTATCTCAGTCATGTATCTCACCGCCCATGAGTTGGAATTCTGGTCAATGTGTTGACAAATTCTCCACACACTTCCTATTGTCTTCCCAATTAATTGGATGCCTTCCTCTTCGACCCGAACACTACACCAAGAATATAATTTTGTGGTCTTCATTAGTGTTAGCAAAAGGTTGCAGCCCAAGTTTTATTTAAAAGTAGGAAGCTTTTAGTACCTGTGTGGCTCATAACATTTCCATATTTGTACCTTTCCATATCCAACCCTGTCCTAGTCTCATACATGACTAGCTTACTAACATTCATTCCTATAACAAGTTCTTATCTTTTAAATCTTTGGTTGTTACCCCACAACCAAATTAACATGACATTCTATTATGTCAATGTGTGCATTCAGAAGATAAAAAGATTTGAATTAATACAGGCCTCCAGCCTTTACCACATCCAGTGGTATGCATTCAATAATAATCATGTGATTTTATAAAATAACTCTGGCTGAGGAAATTCTTATCTAAATTTCCTTTCGGCAATTATAAAAAAAGAGTAATAAAACTCATACATGCATGACTGCCATTAATAAATTTTATACTACCTGAATGTTTGATGGCAGTAGAAGCTTTCATACTTCTTTTATCAAACTTATAACCAACACTTCAGCTCTCTATTTCTTCCCTCCTTATGCAACAACATCATCAACAACACTTGCAAACATGCAAGCATTCTTTCCTCTGGTTGACCCAACAAGCCGTAACATACTTCCTGCCACATAAATTGCAGCAACTTCTTTCTCCCTATAAAACATTTCCTTGTTGATCCCAGAAGTCTACAATTCTTCCTGGATTCCTGAATCTTCTTGTGCTCTCATTGTAGTCACTGTACATGACTATTTCTTCCCTGATCAATTTTGACGTAGTGCCCCTACTTCAACGGGGTCTGTTGACCTCCTGGTCAATGGATCTTTCCATGTGCTGAGTTGCATTGACTCTTCAGGCTCGTGATTGAACCCAAAACAATTATACACAGGTCCCCTTTTCTCCTTTAGGCGCAGGTCCTAACAGACCCACGGGCTTATTCCTGTACACTTCCAAAACTCCAAGTTTCAGGCACTATCCCCTTTTTCATCAGCCCCTTCCTTCATAACACCCTGGGCTATGAACTCATGGAAAGCTGTGATTGCGGGCATGGGCAAGACTAGTTTTGGCCAATTCGCTTTTCACCCCGCAATTCACCTCCACCTACCATGCATCACTTTGTTAAAACCGTGGTATAAATTGCGGCCCGCTCTCAGATTTTTAACATCCGAGCAAGTTTTGGCCCCGCAATCCAGCTTGTCCGTCGATCTCCAATCCCTTGGTGTTGATCCACGATCAACGACTATTATATATCTCCCCTTTTCTACCTTCTTTCCTCCTTCCACATGCGATCCTAGATCTACACGATTTATCGACACGTAGCTCCCTTCCAAATCAACAACTATGATTGATTTCGGCTCTCCGACCCTAGGGAGTTTCAACTATCAACTATTTTCTTTTCCCCGTATGAAAATCTTCCGGAGTGGAAGATCTATTGACACCTATGCTCAACAATCGGACGGTTATGTTGAACTCTAGCTCTCCGGACTTTGGGAGTTCTCAGGTCTCCACACACACAAATCTCCAGAGTGAATTTCCCCAGAGTGACAGATCTTCTGCCGTGCACCCTCTCCAAATCAGTGGCCCTGATTCTCTTCGGGACATCAACTCTTTTCCGAAAAAGACCAAATCAACGGTCCTTCGAACTCCTCCTTGATCAACGATTGAGATATCCTTCGAAACTTCGACGCTTTCATCCTCTCCTTTCCTTCGGAGTGCTTCGTACTTGGAGTTCTATATCTGGCGCCATGCATCCACTTTCAGATCAATGACCAAGATTTACTTCGGTTGTTTCTCCTCCTCCTTGTCCACAAACTTCTAAAGTTGTGGATCTTAGGCTACCTGTCCTCCTTGATGATGGACGGTCCCAAATCACTTCAGGACTTTGACAAGTCCACTTCTCCTATGCACACAAGGGTTAAGTCTCATGCGCTTACCTCCAGATCCAACGTTTGTTGGTCCTTCGCGCTCAGACCTAACAGATGGGATCTGTTCCTCTCCTCTGTGCTTCCTTTGTTCTGTTGGATTCTAATCTAACGGTCCAAGCTCTTCCCCACAACCGATCTGACAGTTGTTGTTGCTCCTCCTCTTGAGCTTTTGTCTTCTTCTACCTCGGAATTTTTTGTCAGTGTTCAAAGGCTTCAGCCTTTGGCCTTTCTCCTGCGAGTCCGCCTCTTGGATATCGTCTTCGCTCTCGTAACCGTTATCTCTTCTAAGCTTTAGGACTTAGAATGAGTCTATCTCCCATGCACTCCTTGCGTTATCTCTTCTGAGATTTTCAATTTACTCAGTCTCCTAAGGGTCTCGACCCTTCTGTTTCCTTTCAAAGGAAAACTTCGTGCCCTCCTGGCAACCTTCTACTCAAAGCACACCTTGCTGAGCATTTTCTATAGAGTGTTCAACAGCTCTGTGAGTATCTTCCTCTGATACTCTTCTCCATGAACTTGACAAAGAGTTCTCTCTATGCACACTTTCACTCGCTCAATGCCCGCCTGGAAGAGCCCTACAGAGTTCTCAGTGACTATCTCTCTCTAAACTCAACACAGAGTTCTTCCTATGCACTCCTTGCACCTCCGTTGATGAAGGTTCAATGGTATCTCTTCTGAGCTTCTCTGAGGTTAACTTACCTCTGTCAACGCACTCCTTGCGAACAATGTGGACTTCTTGCACTCGAAAACTCAAAGAAGAGAAACAATTGAAACATATTCAATACTTCACCAATTTACACATTCAAGCCAATCTAATTTAAGAAAACGTTTAGATATCCTTTTCTTTCCGAGCTCTTCTCTTCTCTGTAATCATTTTCAGGCACTAGCCCCTTTATATTATTCCCCAAGACATGTGACCATGGGTCATGACCATGCGCTAGATCAAGAAGCGCTTACTCGGGACTTCAACTTCGAAATATTTCCAAGCACCACACAACAATCTCTCAAAGTTCTGGATTACCAAACTCGCGAAGTAGGGAAGATCATCAGTCCATGTCTACCTAACATCCAATGGATGACACTTAATATGGAACCTCAGGTGTCTGAGTTCCAGGTCTTCGGGACTTCAGAGCTTCGGAGGATCTCACATCCACACATCCGAACGATTAATCTACGAACATTACCAATCACTTTTGGTGACGTCATTACGTCACATCACTTAATGTTTTCCAATTGCGGGGGCATGCAACGGTGGTTTGGAGCAACTCGCCTTTAATCCCGCAATTCTTCTGACGCTGACACGTAACCCCTCAGTGAAACCACAGTTTGTATTACAGGACCGCCTTAGAGAATTAACTCCCGTGCAACTTGGGTCCCCGCAATGCCTCCTGGCTGTCGATCTTGATGTATCGTGACCAACGCCAGTGTGGGTCCTCCGACCTTTAACTACGTTACGTAACCTCAACCCCACTATCCATGCTCATACGGAAAGCCACATGGAGGAATACTAGTGGCTGATACATGGCCCATTCAGATGGGTGACACGTGTCTCGTTCCAAATGCCATTTTAACTTTCCACAGGTTTGAAACCCATAGACACGTGGAACACATCCCATGTGTCCACGTCCATCCAAGTGATGTCATTATGAATCACTACTTCGTCTCTTTGGAAGCTTTCTCCCTTCACTACTGCGTTTGACCTTTTAACATTGGCTTGATCCAATGGTCGAGCTCTCCTCTCGAGATCTACAGTGTAGATCCACTTCCGAGCTTCGGGCTTCGACCCTTCTCTTGTTTTTGGCATCATACTTCATTGAAGTCGCGAAGTCTGAAGGGATTCTGGGTTAACCCTTCTGCACCTTCCCCAGATCTGACAGTCGTAAAGGATTTCCCTTCCTTCCGAACAGATCCTACGGTGCATAAAAGACTATGTTACTCTGCGGATTTCCAAAGGAATTCACGGCTAACTGCCTCGCAACATTACCAGATATGACGGTCATGAAGGATTATCCTTCTCCTGAACAGATCCTAAGGTCCACATTACTCTGCAGCCCAACACCACTCCTGTCGTGGTTTTACGATACCTCTACTCCTCCTGAGCTTCGTAACATGACCAAGGTAACTTCTTGGAACTCAAGAAGGTTCTGAGGTTCGAAATTGGTCCTCTAGACACAATTTCCTCTTGAAAACTTGGGTCCAATGACCACTTATCTAGCCCACTCAGGATCAATGTTTGAAACCTTGGCTCTAAACTTGAATTTTGTCCATTCCGACAACAATTCTTTTCCGAAACTTTTGCTTCAACTACCACTAACATAGCCCATCCATGCTCAGTGTTGTAACCATGCTTTGATACCAATTTGTAACATCCCCAACAATCAACCGGCCGGGGAAATGCCACTATTCATCTCTGACTTAGCTGCAATACCAAATTGTAGCATCAATGGCCCTCCACATAGACTGGGTAATGCTACCACTGTGGAAAATTCACATATAAATATATATAACATGCATTTTAATCAAAATTAAACACATAACATAGAGTTATTGTTACCATTTAGATTCAAACAAGATTAACAGTAAATCCACATGCAATGGAACACATGATAACATTCAAGCATCAGTAACACAAACATGCATAACATATAAATTAAGCACAGATTGATACTTATCTTTTAGCTGGAGTAAATCCACCAACTATGTGTAGACCTACCACGAACCTCCTACCCATAGACCATGTTGCTCATCACGCTCAACAGTGGGTCACCCCCAAGCTGGGACTAAGCTCCACCTAGGGAAAGGGAATCCTAGACTAGGCTAAGGTTACGGGAAACTGCACAGTGCAATTGGAAGGATTCTCTCCAGGAGCCTTCTTACGCCCAATACTCACAGACTCTCATTTTTGGCCCTTGACCAAGTTTTGGGAGATCCTTGGTCAAGTTTGACCTATTTTGGGACTTCGACATCCTGTCGAAGATGGAGCACAACACGAAGCAGAGATCACGTGATCTCGGCCCCTTTTTGGGTCATTTTTGGGATTTGGGATTATGTAATGGGTATGGGATGTCGACCCATGGGTTTACCCATGTTTAGGCTTATTTTGTAATGTATAAATAGATGTTTAGGCAATGTAAGAAAGGGGGATATGCATACCTGTGTGATATTGGGCTAAGTGATAATTAAGGATTGTAAGTGCTCTGTGCATACTGTGTGAGACTTGCAGAGTTACGTGCAAGTAATTGTAACAAGGCTTGGTGTTGTACCCTAGCTCGAAGAAGGAGGATCTAACGGAGTGTGCGCAGATCTCCTGTCTTCTATGGAGTAGGATTTTGATGCTATGTGCCTATAAGAAGCTTGACAAAGATAATAAAGAAGAAGAGTTGGTGGACGTAGCCCCGCGGTGGGGGTGAACCACATAAATATTGTGTTATTCTTCTTAGTGCGATGTCTTGATGTGTTTATGTCTTTACTTGCTAAGTACTTTGATATAGATAGATAGATATGTTTATGCTTTGTGCTAATGATGTATATGAATGTAGATCTGACCTATGTGAATATGCTTAGTACTTGAATCTACTAGATTTAATCTACCTCTTTATGATAAGTGCTTAGATACATCAGTTCTGAGTGAATGATGCGATGCTCTGTTTCATCTGCGCAGTAGATAGTGGTTAAATATTGATGAAATATTGGTGCTAAGTGCTCTGTTAAGTATTACAATCACATATTTGTGTCCCAACTAAGGTTGTAGACACCTGAGTCCTACAACCACCCCTGCCTCTACCTCGGGTGAGACTTCATTTGCTTCGTAGGTGTTGCCGAAAGGTATGATAGTTAGGATTTTGTTGGTGCGTTGTTGTACGTTGAACCCTGGGTCTGCCCCTGTGCCAAGGGAAAGGGAATCCTAGACTAGGTTGAGGTTACGGGAAACTGCAGAGTGCAACTAGAAGGATTCTCTCCAGGAGCCTTCTTACGCCCACTACTCACGGACTCTCATTCCCCACATGCCTGTCCCACCCCAGGTGTATACACATTCACTGTCACATAGTCCATCAGATGCTTCACCTCCCTTGCCTTGGGCTTCAACAACATGCCAAACCAGAATTCTCAGAGCTTTGTAGTTGGTGTTGGACTCTCTCTAGGAGAAAACCACTTCCCAAAAAACTCTCTCACTTGGAGAGAGTTTCCCACAGGCTTGAAAACCTACCTCTTCAACCACAACCACCACCCTCACCTGGAGGGAGTGTTGCACACAGGCCCAACAACCTGCTTCTTCAACTCCGTTCCCTCACAAGGAGGACAACAACAAGGCTCAACAACGAACAGACAGAGGCAACAAGCCACATTAAGCCAAGGAACTACATGGCCAGAACAACCAACAATTATGACACACACGACACAGACAAATATGGGATGGTTAGGCTTCACAGAAGACGTGGATCAGTCTCTTGGTTTTCCCCATGGGTTTTAGGGTGCATCACCAGGAAACAATGCAGAGGTTAAAACGCAGAGACAAAACGGTTTCTCGGGAAGGATTCTAGCAAACTCAGGCCGAGTATGGAAGAATGGACGCGTCAACCCCAATGTTGTTTGGATCACGGGTTACTTATTTTTAGAGGTGCGTGAGGGTATCCAGAGATCATTTTCCTCGCAAAAACAGGATAGACAGTGGATGCCAGAATGGAGGGCGAACCCCCAACATGGCTCAACTCATCATCTTTAACTGCATGCCCCTAGGTTGACACTTGTCTTCCTGGAGCTACATGCACCACATTTGCATTCATTCCCCTTTCCCAGGAAATTAGGACAACACTCATCAATTTTCCACCTTAGCCTTAAGGAAATAATAATAAATTATTATCCCCTTTAGAGGTAAGCCCCCTAGCTTAGCCCCTAGGCCCACACACTTAGCCTCCTCCCTTACCCAACCTTTTGGAAGCTTATTCCCCCATCACTCTTTCTTCGTGGTCGGTCTGCACACAACTATGTTTATATTTTATTAATGATCTGCATAATTACATATACAAAATCAGGCTCCTGGCCTTTAACACCTAGGCTCTCCAACCTAGTAAACACATAAGCCCACCAACTTATCAACACTTAGCTCACCAGCCTACAAAACATGTTTACAATTTATAAATACAATTGGGGCTCGTCCTTGGGGATATTACAATTTGTATGGGTCTACCCATGCATTGACATATGTCACACCTCTTCACATATTCTTTGGTGTATCTGAAGATAGAGGGCCAATACTACCCTTGATGGAGTGCCTTGTACCTAGTTCTTTTATCAGCAAAATGGCCCCCATATCGCCCATCATGACAAGATTTTAGTATCTCATGGAATTCATCTTCTCGTACACATCTTTTGATAATCAAATCAAGCCTAGTGTAAAAGAGGCAACCATCAATCCATGAAAATATTTCACTTTTATTGACT
This sequence comes from Picea mariana, assembly GCA_032191745.1. NCBI lineage: Eukaryota > Viridiplantae > Streptophyta > Pinopsida > Pinales > Pinaceae > Picea > Picea mariana. The sequence goes on along the minus strand of JASDQU010307387.1, from coordinate 121,900 downwards.
ATTCTTTATCTCTCTTTTGGATTAAGATGACGTGGGAGCTTGCCTGTAGCCAAAAAGTTAGAAATATATACAAACCATGGTGATTTAGTAGATACTGCAAAGAGATGTTCATCTGGAAAGAAATCTTCTATTGGAGGTTCATTTTCATTATATGTTAAATTTCTAGAAAGAAAGTCAACAACTGCATTATGTTTCCTGGTTTATCTAAGATGGAAATATTAAATTCTTGTAATAAAATCAACCATTGAGTGACCATGCCATTGGTGATTGGTTCGTTCATTAAATACTTAATAACGACATGATCAATATGTAAAATTACCATATATCCTATAATGTAGTTCCTAAACTTGTTTATTGCATGAATAACAACAAGAAACTCTTTTTTAGTTACCATATAGTTCAATTATGTAGGCGAGAGATTCTTACTGACATAGTAAATTGCATATGGGTCCTTTCCTTATAGTTTCCCTAGAAAAACTCCAATGCCAGTGTTTGATGTGTTAGTGGAAATATGAAACGGGAGGGACCATTCGCCCCCCCTTAAAACAAGATCCTCACACACTTTGATTTTCAGTTCATGAAGTGCATGTTGGGATGTCCCTGTCTATACAAACTCAATATCTTTGTTAAGTAAAGAAAATAATGGACGAGCAATTTGTGAAAAAAAATCAATGAATCAACGGTAATAACTAGCATATCCCAAGAGACTTTGTACCTTCTTTTGCGAAGTTGGAGTTGGAAAGTTTAATATTACATGTACTTTTGCTAGATCTACCTGGATACCTTTTCTTGAGATGTGGTGTCCTAGTACAATGTTGTCAGTTAACATCATCAAACATTTTTCATTTTTGAGGGAAACATTTGATTCTTTACACTTTATCAACGTTTTCTCTAGGTTTACCAATCCCTCATCGAATTAATCCCTATATGTCGTAAAATCGTCCATATATGTTTCCACACAATCATGAATCAGATCATAGAATATACTAATAACAACTCGTTGAAACGTAGCAGGGGCATTGCATAAGTCGAATGGTAGAACACAATAGTAAAATGTCCCCCAAGGAAAGGTGAACATTTTTTTGTCTTGATCTTTGGGTACAATTTGGATCTAGTTATACCCACTAAATCTGTCAAGGAAAGAAAAGTATTTATTTCCGTCCAACGTATCCAAGACCTAGTCAATGAATGGATGTGTGAAATGGTCTTTGTGTGTGTGTGTGTGTGTGTTTTTTTTTTCTCTATATTAGACACAAATTCTCCATTTACCGTTTTTCTTTGGTATTATGACTAGAGGGGAGACCCATTGGATATCAAAAATTGGGTAGATGAAGTTGATTGTGAGAAATTTCTATAAATCCTATTTGACTATGTCTTTCAGGGCCAGATTCATCTGACGCAGGGGTTGGTGGATGGGTCAAGATCCTTCCTTAATATATATGCGATGTGTGCATAGGTCAGGATGGATTCCCTTCATGTTAGAGTAATCCCAGGTGAAGGCATCATTGTTATTTTGCATCACTTTAACCAATCTCTCTTTTTGTTGTTCAGTTAGTCCCTGGTTAATTTTCAAGGTTTTTCCTGGGATGATTTCTATGGTTTATGTAAGGGATCCTTTGTCTTTCTTTGGTTTGGAATCACGTTCTATGGGAGAGATGCTTGTTAAGGATAGAGAATCTTGTATATCTGGTTGCATCACATGCTAAAGAATATGTGTGTTTTATGAGGAAGAGGAAGCTATAAAATCGTTTATTTCATCATCCTATGCTTTATCTCTTATGGCTAAGTATTGATATATGGAGAGGAATTGACGGGCTTCTCCTTCTTCCTCACTATCTTCTCCATCAACCCAAAGTGGCATCTCTAGGTCAATGCTAGGTTTGGCGGGAGGATAGAGGGTTAATTGTTTTGTGTATTTCTCGTGGGAGATGGTCATTTTTCCTGACCTACAACCAATGTAATGTAAGTGTCTGCAATGGCCATCCAAGGCCTTCCCGGGATTAGAGGATACCTTCCTAGAGAGATTTTTGGTTGTAGGACCATAAATTCAATGGGATATTCCCACGATTCTATTGATATCACTACATCTTCCAAGATTACCTCTGGTTTAATGGTTGACCTGTTAGATAGCTGGATTATGGTTGGGCTTTCCCTAAGGCCTGTAAGTCCAAAAGCATGGTATTGCATGTCATAACATTGATGGAAGCCCCAATGTCAATTAATGTGTTACTGATAAGTGTATTGTTGATCTTCACATTAACTAATGAATTACCCGGATCTAAGTGTTTAGCTGTGAGAACTTCCCCCCATCATTAAGTTAGACAATTTTCCCATGACATAGACGGTTTGGGGATCCTTTCATTTTCTACTAGGTTTCCTCAAGAAAAGTTTCCATATTGCTTTTGAGTATATTGGTACATCCTTGATGGCTTGGAATAACGGTATTTTGACACACACATTTTTTAGCTCTATTGGGAAGTCAAACTCAGGCTGCGTAAAAGGTCTCGCTAGGTGCAACATTTCTTGATAGGGTGGGTTTTGAAGTACAGGGTGGAAATTATTAGATTTCAAAGGTTCTCGATATTGTTTTGGTTCCAATTATTCATTTCATACATCCTCACTCAAATCTTAAATACTAATACAAGGTTGGTTCTTGGTTAGTGTCTTCTCAGATCGAAAATGGATATTATTGCAATCTAGGGAAGAGATGGAATAGGTAGGGTAGGAAAAAAGTCCAACAACGTGCACAGTTTGTCCTAGCCTTCTGTATTGGGGTTATGAATGGGTTGTGTAGGTAGTTGTGGTCGAGGAGGGGTGGATGTGGATGCATGCATCTGGGGAGGAGTAAGAAGTTATATGGGTGGTTGTGTTATAGGTTGTTGAGGCCCTCTTATAGTAGGATTTATCCACCCTTGTTTCCATAACTGTTTTGAATGAGGAGGAGCCGCCCATTATTGTGTTAGCATACCCCATGGTTGAGAAGCATATTTCATGGAAGGGTTAGTCCAATATGAATTGAAATATTGATATTGATCTTGGATCATACCTTGGGGTCTAGGCTGCCAGGGTCAATTTTGAGAGACAAAGCATAAATTCTCTTGTTCCTCAGCTTTTTGATAGATATCCTTTAGTCCAGGTAAGGATGGAAAGTTGTGAGTAGTATGGTCCTCACTACATATTCCACACACCTTGATCTTATCCAATGTACATTCTTTCCATGGGTACTTTGTCCCACACTTTGGGAAAAATATAGCCAAAGCTCTCTTTGTCTCTTCTTTCTTATTCCTTGTCTACAATGTATCCATCTAGGAGCTCAAGGAACTAAGTATATCATTCTTTAATTCTTCTAACGTGTTCCCCATTTCTTCCCTCATAACTCCACCTCCTACAATTTTTCTAGTTCTTGCCAGTATATACCTTGATCCTCTGCTTTTTGTCTATGTACATCTGGAATATACGACCAAGTTCTAAGATAATATCATATTCCATTTGAGAAACCTCTCCTCCACCCATTCGGTTGAGAATTTATATGTGGTCATCTCATACTCCTCTCAGAGACAAGACACATCGTGTCTCAATAGCTAAATATGTTTTCCTTGCCCTTTGTAGGTTATAGTTGAATTGTTCAATGTAATTTTCAAGGCTCTCATTTTCATGTTTCACCATCCTGAAGACTTCCTCCCTTCTTTCCTTATTTTTGCAGTAGTCTTGGTATTTTTCTAGAAATTTCTTTGTCATCTGGTCCCATGTGCAGATGTTATCCCTGCCAAGACCCATGAACCAAAGTAGTGTATCATCCTTGAGTGTGGTAGGGAAAAGTTTCAATTTCTGGGCATCTGATACATTGTCATAGATTTTGTAAAGTATGTCGAACTCGAAGAGGAAGGTGTCAGGATATTCATTAGATAATCCATGAAAATTTGGAAAGAATGAATGAGGGATGTTATTCATTTTAGTCTCTTCATTCGATCCTCTGATCAGGAATCCGGAAGCAGAGGTTTCTTCCTTGACAATTTCATGTTCCATTTCTCTTTGTGGAATGTCTTTTGTCTCTACAGGTGCTTCAGGAAAGATGAATTCTCTGGAGTGGTATAGTTTACTGATCTAACCTTAGGAAACTAGAAATTATGTGTGCATAGATCCTTGTACAATATCATATTCTTGAGGGGAGGTCTCGTGATTCTTTTTGGAAAGAAAACATGTTGTAGGTGATATGTAGTTTGGTTGATTTCTTTGATTTCCTTGTAGATATTGACTTGCACTACTAGTCTTTTGGGGTTTTTTGGATGAACTAATAAATCTACCTTACTGATCTCTAACTTTGTGCACATAAAAGGTTAGAAAATCATTATATGAATTGCTAAAAATAAATCATAGCACTCAATCTACTGAAATGAAAATCCCCACAATTATTGCAACAAAAACTATTATTTTTTATAGTTTCCTGGAAACAATGCCAAAAATGACAAAAATTTCAATTACTTTCTAATTAACTTAGTGAGCAACTGAAGAGTTGTGCATTTAATTATCAATCAAGGGTCGTATCTTACTTATGAACTGTCATGCAACTTTTATGCAAGTGTAGTGTTGTAATCACTAAGGAGTTGTAGTACTTGCATAAATCAAATCAACATCAAGTTGCATCTTAAGTTTGAAAGACTCACAGCATAAGGAAATTAAACATTAACCACACCTGAAATGCAATTGATTGTTCTATAGGACCTGGAATTGCATCATGTTAAGAAACCAAAAAAATATAGAATTAAATGAACATAATTAAAATGCTAAGTCCTACTCTTAATGTTACAGGAAGTACCTGACTAAGGAGGGGCCTACCCCCTTAGACAATGCACTAGTCTACGAAATCAAAATAGCTCAAGTACTCAACATGCCATCACATGAACAAGAGAAGAAAATGAATTATATTGCAGAATTATGAAATTTACAATAATAGTTGAATTCTATCGCCATAATGATTCCCCCCAAGCTCTAGGGAAGTTGGGGTTCTTATACAATATAAATGATGTCTAAAATAACATAAAGGGATTGATGGACAACCATGAGAATTAAGTTGTTCGTTCGTTTACATTAATATTTCCAAAATTTAGTAAAGATCGAGAATGTGCTAACTTGGATTAGCTGAGTGATAGTGGGTGAGAAAACTAACTTCTCTTTTGGTTGTCCACTTGCCTCTTGTCACCTTCCTATGTGAAGAACATTACTTGACTGTCGGTTGTAATGTTGACTGTTGTGCTAGTGGACTTTTTACTTGGAGTTGTAGTAACGATATCGTACTCAGAGTTGCAACAACAATATCATACTTATATTTGCAACAGTTGTATTTTGGTCAAAGTCACAACAACATAGAATAATTGTAGCCATTGTAAGGAGTTGCAACTACTGTAAGGAGCTACAACTATTATAGGGAAACCACTGTAATTTCTTTTGTATAGAAGTGTTAGTGCATGAAAGTAACAAGTTCCTTAAGAAATATGTAAGAATATCATAAAAATGACATATGGGGAAAGATTCATACCTTGGTGAAAAGTGAGACAAAACTGGATAAGGAATGTATCAAAAAGGGAATGATCAATGGAAAATGGTAAGGAAAAAGGTACTATACAGGTGCTGGAAGTATGCCAATTTAGGCACCTGTCACTATTTTAGACACCTAATCTCATTTCCAACACGAAACTCATCCGAATAAGATGTCTTTCCATGGCTAGCATGGGTGTTCTCTTTCCCAACATCCAACTCCCTTCTTGCTGCCCAAAATAAGCCTGTAAAAATTGTCTACCATACCCATTCAAATTTCCTTCTTTTTCCCTACTTTCTCGATTCTCACTCCTCCCCAAAATAATTTTCTTGACTCTCACACTTCCCCCATGCTTTCTTGTACTCATATCATGCTCTCATTATCTCTATGAAGTGATCTCACACACCAACCCTCTTACATGAATTAAATGTTTGAGTGCCTAATAAGTCAAAGGGAGGATTATATGTTAATGCCACATTAACTTACGAAAATGACATGGGTTTCCCTTGGATCCCCCTTTAGCCCCCTCACTTGTGGAATCATATCCCCTCATCGTTACCATCCCTCTTGTATCAAAACCAATGATTATTGTTTTTATTAATTATTTCAATGTGCATAATACATAGTTTGACCCTCAACCATATTAATCAATATGGGCTCTTGACCCTAAACATAACGTCTCACCATCCTAAATCACATTTAGTCAATTACATTATAATTTGTGGGGATTAAAACTGGAGATGTTACACCACCTATATCCACTTCATGTTTATTGTAACTTTCTCCAATTTATAAAGCATTGTTTTACATACTCGTTTCAATGCCCTCATTACTATGTAAACACAAATTCTACCAATAACATAAACACTTTGGTATATTAGACACTTTTTTAGTCCTAGTGTGATGGTGTCAGTTTCATTTATCCCATGAAGCAATGTGATTGGATTTGTCATATAGATACATTGACTACTCCACTAGTTAGTCCTAATTGTGGTTTCCTATAATTTGACCAAGTTCATTTATTTGTAAGA